>JASAMZ010010230.1:15000-22581 GCA_030248115.1 Linhomoeus sp. GSCO2_2
TGGATGGAGTTAGCTTATAAGCTAATAGAAGCTTATAGAAGGCTATAGCTCAGTAGCTGATAGAAAGCTTGCAACACGCACAACGGAACGATTCGCTCACGCTGCTCGGCGAACTCCAGCCGGCCGCCTTTCTCGATCAGTGTCACGGCAATCATATCGTCTCCATCGGAACCTCGGTAGAAGTAGCCGTCTTCTTTGACCTACGCAAGTGAGCAGTTAGCACGTCCGTGTAGGTGTGGGCTTAATGTACCCGGGGCATACAGTAAATGCTCCAAGTAGCGTCCCCCCCCCCCCCCAAATATGCCCCCCTCCTAGAGGAATGTTGAGAAAATAAGCGTCCCCCCTTCAGCACATCTTTGGTGAGTAGCAGTAGTGCTAGCAGTACCATGCGTGCTCTGTGGCGATTTCTAGTGCAAGATAGAGCAATCAATGACAGCACAACGACTAGTGGTAGGTATTTTGATCAAAAGCTCTGCAGTTTCAGTATAAAGGCTATGTAGGTGTACACAAAAATGTGACAACTGGAAATTTTTGGGAAATTTTGGCACTCTCGAGGGGTCGAGTTTTTTGCATAGTGTTTCGTGCATTTGAGGAGTATATTCATAGTGTGTCAGAATAGAAAGTTGAGCATTTCTTCGGAAAGTTTCGCCGCAGTTACCTCGAGTTTCCAAATAAAGATTGTGCCATTCTTGGGCAATTGTTGCCTATAAGGCGCATTGGTGGGTACTGACCTATAAATGGATCAGGAATGTTCGCCGCAGGTTCACTTTGGAATAAAGAGGGTCTAAATGGGACGACGCCCTTTTCTTTTGGGTCACAAATGCGGACGGTTACGGTACCGTTGTTGTGGATTGCAGAACCGCACAGTAATCACAATTGCCACATTCATTTTTTCGCCGCGCCTCAGCGCGGCGAGGTGTATATATACGGTTGACAATGTGTGTGTGTGTGTCCGTCCGTCCGTCCGTCCGTCCGTCCGTCCGTCCGTCCGTCCGTCCGTCCGTGCCACCGAAGTAAGATACATGACATATGTGGTCAAGTAGAGTCAAGGTCGCTGAGTACGGATCCGATGTCCGTTTCTGTTGCTAATTTCGCATTTTCGAGATATTCACAATTAAAATTCAAAAATGCCGAAAATCGACTTTTTCACCTGTTGAGCCAGCCGCGAAATTTCTTCAGAAATGGAAAGAGCACGGACCGCTGATAATTTGTAACCCAAAAGGAATTTTTTGTCAATGTGGAATTTGATAGAAATACGCAATTGTTTGTCGAAATTTCATAAATTGACAAAAATAGAACGTCTTTTATTGACGAATGTGAATGCAGAAACTGAAACGTTGTAAGTCAGTAAGAATTTGTGACATAGTTTTTCAGTTTTGAAAAATTGCAATTTGGAGATATTTACAATTAAAATATGAAAATGTCGAAAATTGTCTTTTTCACCTGATGGACTAGCGGCAAAATTTCTTCAGACTTGGAAAGAGCATAGGCCGTGGACAATTTGTAACACAAAAGAAATTTTTTTCAAATGTGGAATTTCATAGAAATACGCAATTATGTGTCAAAATTTCATAAATTGACAAAAATAGAACGTCATTTATTGACGAATGTGAATGCAGAAATTGAAAGGTCGTAAGGTAATAAGCATTTGTGACATGGTTCTACAGTTTTGAAATATTGCAATTTAGAGGTATTTACAATTTAAATGTAAAAATGTCGAAAATCGACTTTGTCGCCTGATGGACTAGCGGCGAAATTTCTTCAGAAATGTAAAGAACATAGGCCGTGGACAATTTGTAACACAAACAAAATTGTTTGCAATTGTGGAATTGTACAGAAATACGCCACAGTTTGCCAAAATTCTATTAATTGACAAAAGCGTCATAACGCAGAAATACGCAACCAAACGAAATTCCTGGTAGAGAACGACTGCACCAAACAGTTGGCAAGTTTTTTTGTTCGATGTGGCGTATTCCCACAGGTACAAAACTTCAGATCAACGGCGTCGTATCATGCCGATACCATATAGCGAACGCGGCGATATCACTGAGCTTTAGATCAGCTGTACAGACAACCGTATCGTGGTAATAGCTGTACTTGAATTGTGGTACACGTTTTCAAGATACCTTCTCTAGATACGGCTAATTATGCGAATGAAATTCACTATACTGTTCACCAAGATTTGACAGACACAAAGTATAGGTTGAACTTTTTACACACACAGCTTGTCCTATCCACCCCATTGCGTGACAACATCTACGCTCAACCCGCTGCGTACCGTATCTGTGATGCCACAGATTAGGGTCGCGTTAGTTTAGGTCACATCGTGTGTCATCAGTTGTCAGTTATTCCCTGACCAAGGGTCCGTTGAGTGAGGGCCCGAAACCGGTCGGAATCAAGTCCCTGTTGTTTCTGTGCCGCAAAGGCCATCTTACACAAACCACTATTGCCACATTCAGTTTTAGATCGAATATATGGCAAAACAAACGTTGCCGGACACATCCATAGACAAACCTTGCTAAATACTAGCCATTTGAAAATGTCGAAATTTGCCATATTAGGCAAAACCGTAAAAATATTCCTAATTTCTTGAATTCTAAAATCTGAAACTACTTGCTAAATACTTGGCAGGCTATGCTCGATACATCCCTGAAAAGAAATTTTGAAATTTATGCTGTTTTAAAGTGTCGAAATTTGATAATATTGACAATACCCTTGAAAATATCCCTAAATTCGTTAATTATAAACTATAGAACTATTTGCTAAATAGTTGGCAGACTATGAATACATCAACGCAAAGATATTGTTAAATTTAAGCCTTTTGAAATTGACGAAATTTAGAAATATTGGCAATACCCTTGAATATATCCCTAATTTCGTTAATTATAAAATTTGAAACTATTTGCTAAATGCTTGGCAGACTATACTCGATACATCGGTGCAAGAAGTTTTGAAATTTAAGCCGTTTGAAATTGTCGAAATTGGTGAATTTTGACAAAACCCTTGAAAATATTCCTAATTTCGTTAATTATAATCTCTGAAACTATTTGCTAAGTACTTGGCGGACTATGCTCGATACATCGGTGCAAAGAAGTTTTGAAATTTATGCCGTTTGAAATTGTCGAAATTTGGGAATTTTGACAAAACCCTTGAAAATATCCCTAATTTCGTGAATTCTAAAATCCGAAACTATGTCACAAATTCATCGCGTCTTATGCCCTGTCCATTTCAGCAAAAACTTTGCCGATACGACTTGTGAATAAAAGTGTCATTTTTGACATTTTCATATTTTAATTGTAAATATCTCGAAATAGCGAAATTAGCAACAGAAACGGACAACGGCACGTTACTCGGCGCATTTGACTCCATTGGGTGGCACTAACCGTCATGCCTAGTTGTTCCGTACCCACACACACACACACGGACAATAGCGTCCGTATATATGTTGCAGGCCGTAGCCGTCTTCAGGCCAAAGCCGTCTAGACGGCTTTGGCCTGGTCGATCAGGCCGCGGCCGTCTAGACGGCGTTGGCCTGATGCGTCAGGCCATGGCCGTCTTCTGCTCGAAAAGACGGCCATGGCCTGATGGACCAGGCTGTAGCCGTCTTTAAGAGTGCCAGCTGTTACAAGCGCTTGCAGGGAAGGGGCACAGCAGGCCTAAGCAGGAGGTGAAGTAGATGGGGGAGTGTTTATTCCACTTGCAGTTTGCACTAAAACTCGGCCGGCGTCGCGCCTGGCGGGTCTCAACTGAGGCTTAGCGCGACCACCAACTTCAGGGCGCGCGCGCCCTGAAGTCGGTCACCGGTCGCGCTAAGCCTAAGTTTTGACCCGCCAGACTGCGACACCGACTGACTCTTGTGCATCGTGGGCGCAGGGCGAGCCTAAGCATAGCCTGAACTGGAAGGAATATACTAACTATGTCGGAAACTAACAGAGAAAGGAAAAGACGGCCATGGCCTGACGTATCAGGCCGTGGCCGTCTAGACGGCTGTGGCCTGACGCATCAGGCCATGGCCGTCTTCTGCTCGAAAAGACGGCCACGGCCTGATCGACCAGGCCAAAGCCGTCTAGACGGCGATGGCCTGAAGACGGCCATGGCCTGTGACATATATACTCGCCGCGCTGGGGCGCGGCGAAAATATAAGATAGAGCCCAGGGCGCCTATTGGAGGATTTACGGTATGTAGTGTTTTCACGTGTTTGATGCAAATGTCGGATGTGCACCTTCTTGCCGTCAACGAAGACGTCCTTTTTTCGGCGGAACTTGAGCTTGCCGCTGGAGCCGTCGTCCCAATCAAAACCTTGGAGGGTGATCTGACGACTGCTCAGCTGAACGGCCAACTCTGCCTCCCCGATGGAGATGGAGCGGGGCAGTGTGTCCTTCCATGCACGTTGGCCTTTGCCCTTGGTTGGCTTTGGCTTCTGCACTTTGATGCGCTTCCCATCCACTAAAGTCACGATTGGATTCGTTGAAGAAGCATGACCTGTATAGCTGGTTTCAGAGTGTTGCAGGAGAATTGCTTGTTTGATCGTTTACCTGTGACTGCACAAGTCTACAGTATTGACCTGCAGTCAAGACGGCCAAAGCCGTCCCAACAACCACGAGTGTCGCGGCGTCGAGTTTCGTCATTCCACTTTTCGTCACTTTGTGTCTCTTCGGCAATCAATCAGCAAAGAACAAATTTGTCAACCTGTGAGAGCAGAGAGGAAGTGCAGTGCAAGAGCGTCGGACCACAATACTGCAAATAACTAGGTGCACCCGCGAGCGACAGTTTGCCAAATTGTTGTTTCCCTTGATGAGTGAGCGACAGGACAGCTACATAATGGTCGAATAACCAACTTCCACAAATTGGACCGGTTATTGCACCGACCGCGTGGGAAACTTCTGCGACGTGCCCCGAGCACAGTCACGGCCATTAGTTTCCCGATGCAAGTTATTTGCTCGAGCAGAGCATACCAAAACTGTAGCTAGAGCACAACTATTCAAAAGGATGGAATAGCAAACAAGAGCGAAAAGTGAGGTCAGGAAGAAACGCAGCTTTGTTTCTCAAAACTACTAAGCGTGTGTGTGGCAACATGCGTGAACCACTGGTCACGTAGAGTAAACGACAAAATGGCGTCATTCCCAAGTCATAGCCAAAGATACCAGAACTTCACTGTAACCAGCAAGTATTGACTACCCCACCCCCATATCTTGAGTTTCAGAAGACGAAGTAGGCGAGGGCGACTACTGTAGCGAGGAGGACACCAGCGACCACTCTTCTGTAAAAGGCGACTCTGTCTGTGTGCAGTTGGGCGTCTACAGGTCTCCATCCCTTTACTTTCAGCCATTTCTCATTGAAGAGCAACAGGCCCAGGCGCAGCAGGAGGGCCAAGAGAGTGGACCCTATGGCCAGCAGCATCATCTTCGCTGCAAGAGAATAGCCATGTATTGCAGAATATGCCTTTAGTTCCCTCCCCCTCCCCTCCCTCCCATTCACCAGGCAGTGGTGTGTTTCCAGTTGCTGGAGGGAGCATATCTATCAGATCGCAGAGGTAGAGTCCCTGGAGACAGAGGGCGCACAGCAGGAGGGCGAAAGCGAGCCTATCGTCAAAGAGAAAGAGGCCGCAGGGGGCCAACAGCCAGCAGAGCAACAGAGGCCACTGGACAAGGGATCGGAAGTTGGGCGCCACCCTCTCGAAGGAGAAGTAGAACTCCGTGCGACTGTAGATATTCTTACTGCGATCCTTGGTCAGTCTGCAAAGTTGATAGTTAATACCACAGCAAATTACAATATCAACAAATTAGTTTAGTCCAAACCAACTCCTTTATGCGTGTAGTATTGTCAGTGAGGGTCATCAATTCGTCGTCAAAGGCGACGATGGGGCGCGTCTCTATGGTCTCGTTGATCTTCCAGTTGGCCACGTAGTTGCGACTTCTCTGCAAGACATCTGGCTGTTCAACACAGATTTCGAACCCCTTTGAATTCCACCGAACAGACATGCCATTGTCTCACGATTTTGCCAATTGTCTTGTCTTTGTCTTTGTCTTCCACCCCGAATAATAAATTGTCTTGTCTTTGTCCTACGCCCAATTTCATAATTTGTCTTGTTTTTGTCTTGTCTTGTCCCTAAATTGTCCTCATATTGTCCCTAGATTGTCTCAGAGAGGTTTGTTTGCGCTGGGTTGATGCTATATTCACCTGCTTGGAGCTATCGTTTTCCATGCAACTCAAGTCAGCACTAGATAAATCCCTAGATCATTTCACAGAATGTGTTTGAACCATATTACAAAGGACAATCTAAGGACAGTAAGGACAATTTGCTTGTTTGTCCCAACTGGTCATTTGGATTGTCTTGTCTTTGTCTTGTCTTTGCGGAAAACCGGGTCAATCTAAATTGTCTTGTCTTGTCGGACAATTCAGCCGAGTTTAATTGACTAAGACAATTGTCCTCGAAAATAACATGTCTGCCAGTGAAGATTCTCCAACCTTTCCAGTGGGCTCGTAGATGGCTCCCAGGTACTGTGACTGGCTCCCGGCGTATCTTGTCATGACCCCCGGGTCGCTGTTGACTAAGACCAGCCCGCATCTCTGCCCGTCGCGTGGGAAGGCGCTGAAGTCGAAGTCGCAGGCAGCCTTCAGCGTGACGTATGTCCAGCGGAAGACGCCGCCCCACTTGTTGACCGTCAGGAAGCTGTTGCCGCCCAGGGACAGACTGCCTCCCCAGGAATCGGTTCGAATTCTGGAAATTTTGTGCTGGTTGTACACACGAATTCGATAATTGCTACAGCTACACAATTGTCACGTTTGCAACACACGTCTGCACAGGGTTGACGGGGGGCGTCCAGACCCGAAAATTCCACCATCTGTAGGCGACGATTTTCGTGAGCTTAGAGTCGAATTCACGCTTATTCCAAGCTAGCCGGTGGTCTACCCAGTTCTGAATCGTTGTTGCGTTCGATTGGTTGTACATAGGTACAATAGGTACTGTACTTGGTGCCGTTATAAGTATGGTGCGTAGTGTATACTGTAGGCCACTCACATACAGCACATGCAGACAGGTAGTGCAGTAAACGATGTGCAGTAGGCGGCGTGCAGTACAGTAAGCGGTGTGCAGTACAGTAAGCGGTGTGCAGTGCGTATACAGTAAGCGTTGTGTCCCTCTATCCAGTACCATGGCAACAATCGCGTAGACTGTCATCGTCTGTTCCTCCTCGTCCTGAAAGCGATTGATCGAGACGAATTTTTTGTAACCCACTACAGAACTCACTTTCAGTCAGTGGCGGCTCCAGGATTTTGGAATGGGGGGCGGAATTTTTTTGAGGCCACAGGGGGAACAAAATGCTAAAGAAGCACATAAAAAAATTTGCGCCGCAGGCGAAAATTTTTGCCGATTTTGGCCTATGTTGGTAGAAAAATGCTTTAAAATAGCGCCGCAGGCAAAAAATTGGGCTCATTTTGGCCTCTTTTTGTACAAAAGTGCTATTAAATAGCGCTGCAGGCAAAAATTTTGGCCGATTTTGGCTTATTTTGGTACAAAAGTGCTATGAAATAGCGCCGCAGGCAAAAATTTTGACCGATTTTGGCCTATTTTGGTACAAA
>JASAMZ010010233.1:0-2500 GCA_030248115.1 Linhomoeus sp. GSCO2_2
ACGACACAGATGTAACTGAACCAAGGTACGACATAAATACAACTTATTGCTAACCATTCAACTTGACACAATTCCGCTTAGGCAGGCGGCCGCCGGAGCGTTTATTCGCGCGAGCGGCCGAGCTGAGGCGGTTGTTTCGCCGCGCCTAGGCGGCCGCACGTAAAAGCAGCGGAGCGCGCGCCAGAATCCATTCTTCAAACTGTCTCTCAGTGTTGAATTGCTGCCGAATTTCCTAGCGAATTTCCTTGAATTTTTTCGTCCAATTCCCAAATTTTAACCGAAAATGTCTGACGCCGCAGTCGCGAAGCCCGCCACCCCCGCCAAGAAGAGCCCGAAGAAGAAGGCCGCCGGAGGAGCCAAAGCCAAGGTAGCGCGCCAAAACGGCTTGGGTTTCCAGATTTGAATTTGCTGCTGGAAAATCGGAGACGAATTCGTTTGGAGTGTTGTGGCAGACCAGTCGAAATGGAAGCAGAGGCTGTTGTAGTACATTGCTAACACCAGTAGAAGTCGGTCGAATGGGAAATTCCGCCAAAATAGCGACGTTTCTCGAAATTGGGCGCGTCGAGAGTCGTGTAGCCTGCGGAATATGCTCAAACGAGTCAATCACTGCCCATCAACCGGTATTTCGCTCCTCTCCTTAGCAAGCTGCTCCCAACTCTTCTTCCCTAACCCACGCCGACTTTTGGCATCTTGCCAACTCATCAAATCCTCAAAATTCCTCCAGCCGGCCAGCCACCCCACCTACGAGGCGATGATCAAGGCTGCGCTGACCAACCTGAAGGAGCCTAAGGGCAGCAGCCGGGCGGCCATCCTGAAGTACCTGCTGGCCCACTACAAGCTGGGCGGTAACATCAACGCGGCCAACGCCCACCTCAAGCTGGCCCTCAAGAGGGGAGTCACCTCCGGACAACTGAAGCAGGTGAGAGGAGAAGAATGTTAGTGTAGGATTTGAGCCTGTGGAGTTGAATGGACGGAGTTACATGCTTGAAAATTGCGAGAGAGATGGGAGAGATTGAAGAGTTCTGAATGCACGCACGCACGTCGACGATGAGCGCATAGCAAATAAAGTACCGTAATTCCTCCACTCCAATAAGCCTCCTCCTCACCAAAGTATCTGTAAGGCCTTGGGTGGGCTCATTGGAAGATTCACTGTATGTGAGTGCTTGTCACGTCATTGATTGTCAGAGATCAGTAGAAGTGTGTACGACCTCTATTGGGGCCCGAACTAGACTTGCAAGGAGAACTTCCTATCGTGTATTGAAATTTTTGTCGCTTCTTCGCTTCACCATACAATCACGTTCCTTCCCTATGTGCAGGTGAAGGGCGTGGGCGCCAGCGGCAGCTTCAAGCTTGGGGAGAAGCCGAAGAAGAAGCCGGCGGGCGAGAAGAAGCCGCGCAAGCCCAAGGCCAAGAGCGCCACCGCTTCCCCCGCCAAGGCCGCTAAGCCCAAGAAGACCTCGCCCAAGAAGAAGAAGCCTGCCTCCCCCAAGAAGCCCAAGAGCCCCAAAGCCGCCGGTGAGTAATTTGAAGTGTTTGTGAGAGTATTTATGGGCGTTGGTGGGAATGGGATTGGACTTCGTGGCGTACGGTAGTTACGGTAAGGCGCGATTATCGGCTGCGGCTCCATCGAGCCAGCGTTTCTTGTATTTGCAATTTTTTTATTTAGTACTAGTCTCTCAAACATATTTTCACCTTTTGTGTAACTTTTGCAGATATCCAAATCAAAAGGCTTTAAAATAGTGTGCTTCTACTAAGCAAAGGCACTTCACAGAAAACTTTGCCGATGGAAGCAATGAGTAGTTGTTACCCTGTCGCCACCCGTTGTCTTCTCAAAGCTTAATAGAATTTTGTGATTATAATAACTCTGCAGCCTGCGCTGAGTTCTAAATTACACAGTCTTCTCTCCATGCATTGGCATTCATTGCAGCGGCGAAGAAGCCCAAGACGCCCAAGAAGCCGAAATCCCCGAAGAAGCCTAAGGCGGCGGCGGCCAAGAAGCCCAAATCCCCCAAGACGAAGAAGTCCCCCAAAAAGACCACTAAGAAGACCCCCAACCAGCCCTAAACGCCCCCTCCTCTACCTCTTCCTTTAATTTTGAAATTTTCGCACGCAACTTTTGAATTCTCGGTTGTTTCCCTGGCGCGCGCGTTTCCTCGCTCTTCCTTCCCCGTTGCAATCTCCGTCGACGACGACGATATAGCCGCGTGCGCGTTGACAAGATTCTTCCGCTTTGTCCTCGTTTGTCGCCCCTTTTGTAGGTAAGTCGGAAAGTTGACGCCCTCTAGTTGCCCGCTAGATTCGTACGAATTCCTTTGTTGTTTCGCGCGAATTTTGGTAAGTGGTAATCGACAGCGTTGCGCGGTCGCTGGACGGCTCTGCAGGTCTCGTTGCGAATGTGCAGCCACTGTAAAGTTGTGTTCGCCACTTCGTAAAGTATCGCGAAAAAATCGACGTCTTGAAAGCTGCACCGTGGTGTTTTGTAATGTACGTGACACAATGC
>JASAMZ010010233.1:5000-16547 GCA_030248115.1 Linhomoeus sp. GSCO2_2
GTTGTCCCAGCACTCAGCACTGCAGTCGTGACGGTGAACTGCCTCGCGGTCTGGATCTAGAGAGCAATCCCATTCCAGGAGCGCCTTCGCTGCCTCTACGCTGGCGACTGTGTGATCACAGTCGCCTCCAGACGCCACTGTCGACGCTGCCGACTGGACAAGTGCTTCGCGGTGAGTGAGTTGTCTAGACTGCTACTGTACGTCTGAATGTTGTTGTCAACAAGGAAGAGTCACTTCCGTCACAGCTCGGCATGCGGAAAGAGCTAATCCAGGATCAGGACATTACAGCAGCCGATAGCACTGCTGTCAAAGCGCCTCAACAGAAAGGGATATCGTCGTCGCTGTACACCGCCTCTTCCACATTGGTCGAACGGTCTCAAGAATGGGGGAACGCCACAACTTCCTTTCTCCCAATAGTTCGTCCATTCGTGGAATACGCTGAAGAGTTGTTGTGAGGAGACGTTATTCTGTGTGCATAACGTGCAATGCGGACAGGGCAGTCATCTACTTTTCCGTTGACAGGAACATTGCACAGCCTGGTGACCAATCGTTTGTGGGTCTTCGACCACCCACAACGGAAGGTTATGCAATACATCGCTTCGTGAGCGCCACTTCCAGTGGTTGTGGTCACGCCGATCCCTTGCGCTCGTTCCAGCCACAACACATGGAAGCCCAAGCGAAGAGTTGGTACAACCAACCACACAGCAGCAGCTCCTCATTTGGCTCCTCTCTGATCCAACCTCTCTCTATTTCACAGAGCGTGACATCAAGCGGTGAGAAACAGAGCCGAGAGTGTTATTACTGACCTCGCGCTTTTGCATTGCCAGAGAATTCCCAAAACGGCAGCTTTGTCAACGCAAGTCGAGCCAGCGTCCGAGAGTGGCGCCCACGTCTGGAGAGAATTAGCCAGATGCGAGCAGAAGATCAAAGAGAAGCAAGAAGGCCAACGACATTGTGAGACGCAGGTCAAGAGACCACGAGGTATCATCACTCTGAGCAAGGAGGACGTCGCCTGCATTGACAGCCTCTTCGACCTAAGCAAGGTAGCAGCTTTTCAGCTTCAAAGGGATTCACCAAACTGGAACTTGCCAGACTTCAGGAGCTCAACGATCCTTTTGAGCCGGGCGAAGTCCATCGCTGCTTCGAAGGACAAGTTGCCAACTCTGCTCCAAAAGGTCTCTTCACAATCATCTCTACGGTCATTATTCAAAGGTTAAGAAGCATTCATCAACGCGTGGACGCCTTCGCTCGACTGAATCCCGAAGACCAACAGACACTCGCCAGAGGTACATAGAATGTAGGCCGTAGATACTCTAATACCCCTCCTCATCTCCAACTCCGACGCCACGCTGTTGAAGGCGCAGGTCCAGAGGGGGGAAGGGGGGCTTATTGGAGTATCATGGTTGGCGCGGCAGCGCCAAACCATAATATGTTCCATGAAGGCCGCGCGCACCTTTTCCCATCGTCACGATGTTTGTTTCTCGGGCTGTACTAAACGGAAGTGGATGAAATTTGGCACACTAAAGGACTTTATCATAAATAGATTAAATTCCAAATTTGGTGAAAATCGGTATAGTGTAGCAAAAGTTACAGGCGCAAAAAGGATCGCGGCGCGTTTCTTGTCCCACGGGCGGGGGGTGAATTCTTCTCCGTCTTCTCCTTCTTCTCCTTCTTCTTCTCCAGATCACGCTCTAACGTCCATCAATCAGGATCTCGTCCAGTCGCCTTCCATTCTTCCCACCGATGGTTGCGCGCATATAACACCAACCCCCGAAGTGCCCCCGCTTGTTCAGGAGGCCCTGCATAGGTGTCCCAAAATTGTCCTGTTAAGTTTTGTGCGTGCCTCGAAGTGCCCCCGCACGTTCAGGAGGCCCTGCATAGGTGTCTCAAAATTGTCCTGTTCGCTTTGTGCGTGCCTCAAAGTGCCACCGCTCGTTCAGGAGGCCCTGCATAGGTGTCCCATAATTGTCCTGTTCGCTTTGTGCTTGCCTCAAAGTGCCCCCGCTCGTTCAGGAGGCCCTGCATAGGTGTCCCAAAATTGTCCTGTTAAGTTTTGAGCGTGCCTCAAAGTGCCCCCGCTTTTCAGGAGGCCCTGCATAGGTGCCCCAAAATTGTCCTGTTAAGTTTTGTGCGTGCCTCAAAGTGCCCCGCTCGTTCAGGAGGCCCTGCATAGGTGTCCCAAAATTGTCCTGTTAAGTTTTGAGCGTGCCTCAAAGTGCCCCCGCTCGTTCAGGAGGCCCTGCATAGGTGTCCAAAAATTGTCCTGTTAAGTTTTGTGCGTGCCTCAAAGTGTCCCCGCTCGTTCAGGAGGCCCTGCATAGGTGTCCCATAATTGTCCTGTTCGCTTTGTGCGTGCCTCAAAGTGCCCCCGCTCGTTCAGGAGGCCCTGCATAGGTGTCCCAAAATTGTCCTGTTAAGTTTTGAGCGTGCCTCAAAGTGCCCCCGCTTTTCAGAAGGCCCTGCATAGGTGTCCCAAAATTGTCTTGTTCGCTTTGTGCGTGCTTCAAAGTGCTCCCGCTCGTTCAGGAGGTCCTGCATAGGTGTCCCAAAATTGTCCTGTTAAGTTTGTGCGTGCCTCAAAGTGCCCCCGCTCGTTCAGGAGGGCCTGCATAGGTGTCCCAAAATTGTCCTGTTAAGTTTTGTGCGTGCCTCAAAGTGCCCCCGCTCGTTCAGGAGGCCCTGCATAGGTGTCCCAAAATTGTCCTGTTAAGTTTTGAGCGTGCCTCAAAGTGCCCCCGCTTGTTCAGGAGGCCCTGCATAGGTGTCCAAAAATTGTCCTGTTAAGTTTTGTGCGTGCCTCAAAGTGCCCCCGCTTGTTCAGGAGGCCCTGCATAGGTGTCCCAAAATTGTCCTGTTAAGTTTTGTGCGTGCCTCGAAGTGCCCCCGCTCGTTCAGGAGGCCCTGCATAGGTGTCCCAAAATTGTCCTGTTAAGTTTTGAGCGTGCCTCAAAGTGCCCCCGCTTTTCAGAAGGCCCTGCATAGGTGTCCCAAAATTGTCTTGTTCGCTTTGTGCGTGCTTCAAAGTGCTCCCGCTCGTTCAGGAGGTCCTGCATAGGTGTCCCAAAATTGTCCTGTTAAGTTTGTGCGTGCCTCAAAGTGCCCCCGCTCGTTCAGGAGGGCCTGCATAGGTGTCCCAAAATTGTCCTGTTAAGTTTTGTGCGTGCCTCGAAGTGCCCCCGCTCGTTCAGGAGGCCCTGCATAGGTGTCCAAAAATTGTCCTGTTAAGTTTTGTGCGTGCCTCAAAGTGCCCCCGCTTGTTCAGGAGGCCCTGCATAGGTGTCCCAAAATTGTCCTGTTAAGTTTTGTGCGTGCCTCGAAGTGCCCCCGCTCGTTCAGGAGGCCCTGCATAGGTGTCCCAAAATTGTCCTGTTCGTTTTGTGCGTGTCTCAAAGTGTCTCCGCTCGCTCAGGAGGCCCCGCATACGTGTCCCAAAATGTTCTACTCGTGTTGTGCGAGCCTCAAAGTGCCCCCCGCTCGTTCAGGAGGCCCTGCATGCGTGTTACCAAATTGCCCTGCTCGTCCCGTACGTTACCAAAATATGTCAAACTCGTACGAGAGCCTTTACAGTCGTGTCTCAAGGTGGCCTACATCGGTAACGTGGGTTGATTGGCTCCGCCAATCAAAAAGTAAGAGTATTTCATGTAAAATGCCTAAAGGCAGAAAGGGGAATATGTTCCAAGTATGAAGCATGTAAAAGTAAGAGTATTAAACGATATTCCTATGGTGTAGCAAATGCGGCGCTTTGCGCCGCCCACCAATTTGTTAAAGAAAGAATAGTACCAGTATTGATTGAAAGAAAGCATTTTCGACTAAAATCATCCACACAAACTGCGCAAAGGTCACAACGACACGCGGTAACATATTCGGCACATCCTAGCGTGTCGTTGTGACCTTTGCGCAGTTTGTGTGGATGATTTTAGTCGAAAATGCTTTCTTTCAATCAATACTGGTACTATTCTTTCTTTAACAAATTGGTGGGCGGCGCAAAGCGCCGCATTTGCTACACCATAGGAATATCGTTTAATACTCTTACTTTTACATGCTTCATACTTGGAACATATTCCCCTTTCTGCCTTTAGGCATTTTACATGAAATTTACGGTATGTAACATGAAACCGGCCGCAGTGTACCCGGTAGAACCTCTGTAGCGTGCGATTTGCGTCGACGAGGTTTGCAAGTGCGCAACTTCTTTCCAGCTTGCTTCATGGAACACATCCAGTTGGAGATTGCCTGGGGCTACAACAAGGAGCTGTCTCTTGTCACGAAGCCGGTGGCCTTTGGAGGCCCTGTGGTTCCTTACGAATTCATGTTTGACCGCATGCCAGAGTTCGTCGTCAAGAAAGAGAGGGAGTGGGTTTCATATCTCGACTCAATTGTACACCTTGAATTTCCTGTGAGCGGCAGATACACGTGTACTACTCCTGTATTGCAGGTTCTACCTGTCAATGAAGGAAGCGTTTGGAACGGACAGAGCTATAGTAGAGCTGCTCAAGCTGCTCATGTTGCTCAACCCAAAGCGTGTGGACTTGATGGAGCCCGCAACCGTTCAGGAGAGCCAGCAAGAGTACCTTGAGTTGCTGAAAAGGTGGTAGTGGTGGCGGTGGCAACGGTGGTGGTGGTGGTGGTAGTGGATGGTGGTGACGAAGGGGTGGAGGGGGAATTCAAGTTCACAGTTCAACGTTGTTCCTGGGCAAGCCGACACAATACACGACGTACCGTAATCCAAACGCAGAGCGCATGGGGCAGACCATCAACTGGTTTTTCTGCGTTCTGCAGTTTCGCGCCTTGTGTTCCTGTCTTTCTGACCCTTCTCTGTGCCTTCCCAGATATCTGGCCAGTCAGCTGAGCACCTCTGCAGAGGTGGAGGAGGCCAAGGATCGCTGTCAGTGGGGCCTCTGCCAGGTGGAGGAGGTGTCGGAGTTCCTGACGAAGCACTTCTTTCACGAGAAGACGCCGGGCCTCGACCGGTTCATGGCCTCGCTCTACGACGTCGAGAAAATGATGGCTGGAATGAGACTGTGATTGGAGACAAGAACTTGCAGGCTGTGATTCTCGAATTGGCCTCAGTGTTGGAAAGAGGCTCGCGCGCAAACACTACCGTAATCCAAAACGTTGATGTTTTGCCCATTGTAGATTCAACTCATTGCAGCAACAGATGGCAAGGACTTGTCGTGCCCCCTTTTGTCTCAAGTCAGTTCTCCGCGTAGCGATAACCGGGCCAATTGAACTTGTGTTCACCCAATGAAGAGGCATCTTCGCTTCAATGACATCATCTTTCGTGGTAGAATGCGGACCGAAGGTGCGTCCATCAGCACCTAAGCAAACCATTGTAGCTTAGGGATCATTCTGCCCGAGTATTCATCTAGTTCAGCAAAGCGAGGACGATGACCTGGCAACCAGCAAGCATATACAGTTACATCCGGTAGTCTGCTGGAGGCACGCAACTCTAGGACTCTAGACTACGTAGTGTATATTTGGTCTGTCACAAGTGATCGCAGAGACAAAGTCGAATAGTTACGATGGCACTAGATCGATTCTGCTGCTTTGCTCTCGCCGTGGTTTGCTGTCATGTCACCGTGGCGATTCTCGACGGCTTGAGTGGGCCTCTCATAGGCATACAAATTACAAACAGTATCCGACAACCGCACGCACCTTCAATTGCAGCCCAGTGCCACAGTTTCATCAACGGTCGCTGTCTGCTGGCGCTGGCAACTCAGGTGCACTTTGAGGACGCCTTGACTGCCTGCGCGGACGTTGGGGGAAAGTTAGCGGCCAATATCAGCACCCTGGAACATTCGACCATGGGCCAGAGCGAGCCTGGTGGGTCAGAGTTAGCTCAGCAACACGTATAGACAGACAAATTTGCTGTCGACGTCTGACCATCCCACAAACGAGAAATAAATCTTTCCTTCTTGCGAAACGTTCGTTTCAGACATCGCTCAGTGGTACATGTGGACGGCGCTGGTGCAGCAAGAGGACCAGCCCAGCCCAGAGGTCGGCTGGCGCTGGATCATCGACGGCCGATTCGTGCCTGCGGACACTGAAGTCCTCTGGGCCACCCACTGGGGCAGGCCCAACGATCTCGTAGACACGCCGGAGGAGGACAACGAGAGGAATCTGGCCGTCCTCAACAACGGCTATAAGGCTACCGTCTCAGACGTTGGCAGCGCCTTCTCAGCCAAGCCGGCCTGCTGGATCAAACGTCGGTTTCTCGCCGTTGGCGCATCTCTATGTAGTTCGTCCCTGTGTATCATTCGCTTCGCTCCAATGGGCTGTTGCCAAGTTCATACAGAACATTAATGCACGTTACTGCGGACGCAATATCTTTGCGTCTTTTGCGCGCTGCAATCATACAAAGCGCTTACAGGGCCCACTTCTTTCGTCCTCGCCTCTTCCGTCGGCAAGCTGTCGAACGTCACTGCTGAGACACAGGAGGAAACTTTGGCTGACTGCGCAGAGCGCTGCCGAGTCGCCGTCCGCTGCGTCGCCTTCAGCTATGGGGGAGAGGGTGGCAGAAGATGCCTCTTCCACGACGGCTCACTCCCTGTCGACTGGAGGTCGGAATCCACCATCACCATCGATCCCAATCCTGAGTTCCAACTCTGGAGAGGCATGCGATTTGTGTAAATGCGGTCGACATCCAGCAGAAGAAGCATTCGTGATAGGTGAACTTGTACACGTAGATTAACTCTCTACTAACTCCGCGCTCCCCTAACTAATCTGTGTTAATTACCCCCTCCCCCTCCCCAATCCCCCCAAGATGCCTTCATTCAGCATGTTATCTGGAATGACCGTCTACGTGATTCACCGATTCACAATGATGCGGCGCGGACGTGATTATCACGATACCCTACTTTGCACACATGAGACTGAAGTCGACAACATGCAAAATTGAAATGACAGAAGCATCGAAAGCGTCATTGGGTAGGACGATCTTCACCATTGCGTTGCGGTTCAATGGACTGAACAAGTTACCGTACATACAATGTATGGTGCATTGTCTCAGCTTCTCTTCTCGAGATAGGCATATTTGCCACTCTAGGACGGTATCTAACTTCTCGAATTGACTGCCCCAGTGGCCCTCTTACGGGGTGTTCTGAACTGGACCTACTGTAGGTGTGCCTAGGTGTTCGTTTACCTTTTGTGTGATTGATTTGTCACCACCATTTAATTGATCTGCACAATTACTATTCCGTCTTCCCATTATGTATATTGATCTTATTGCTGGCAATCATTCCTCCTGTTCCCAGCCAAGTCTTCATTGCGAGGTCACGTGAACCTCCACATGGCGTCTGGCAGAAGTCCAGATTTAAGACGACAATTGTCAAGGTCGTTCATGCGATCAGAACCAAATGAACCGCGCTAAGAAGCAGGTCGCGTCATCTGTTACCCACTTTGGCCCAAGTTTTCGTGCGGATGCATTCGAAGAATCCGTCGAAGCGAAAGCCGAAAGGCACCGCGCGCTGAGAAGCCGGATTCAATCAAACAAGTCGACGAAATTCAAAGAATCGGTTGATATGTCACAGGCCATAGCCGTCTTCAGGCCATGGCCGTCTAGACGGCTGCGGCCTGGTCGATCAGGCCATGGCCGTCTTTTCGAGCAGAAGACGGCCACGGCCTGATGCGTCAGGCCACAGCCGTCTAGACGGCGACTGCCTGATGCGTTAGGCCATGGCCGTCTTTTCCGTTCTCTGTTAGTTTCCGACACAGTATATTCCTTCCAGTTCAGGCTATGCTTAGGCTCGCCCTGCGCCCACAGTGCACAAGAGTCAGTCGGCGTCGCTGTCTGGCGGGTCGAAACTTAGGCTTAACGCGACCGGTGACCGACTTCAGGACGCGCGTAGCGCGCCCTGAAGTTGGTGGTCGCGCTAAGCCTCAGTTGAGACCCGCCAGGCGCGACGTCGACCGAGTTTTAGTGCAAACTGTAGGTGGGGTGAATACTCCTCCATCTACTTAACCTCCTGCTTAGGCCTGCTGTGCCCCTTCCCTACTGGCGCTTGCGACAGCTGACACTTTTGAAAGACGGCTACGGCCTGGTCCATCAGGCCATGGCCGTCTTTTCGAGCAGAAGACGGCCATGGCCTGACGCATCAGGCCAACGCCGTCTAGACGGCCACGGCCTGATCGACCAGGCAGAAGCCGTCTAGACGGCGATGGCCTGAAGACGGCCATGGCCTGCAACAGATACAGTGAACGCATGATTTGAACACTCGTCACACATGGAAACCGCTGCTCCTTGGATGCGCTACTTCTCCCTTGTCTTCGTCTTCTATGCAGGCACAACCAGAGCCCTGACAGGCTCCAGTACGCTTTTATACATTCTTTCTAATTAAATGAATCGCCAATTGCATACATATTTCCCAGAGAATGGTTTCAGCCCAGTGCCACAGTTTCGTGCAGGGGCGCTGTCTGCTGGTGTTGGAAGTGGGACAGAATTTCGAGGGCGCAGTGACAGCCTGCGCGGGTATTGGGGGACAGCTGGCTGCCAACATTAGCGCCCTGGAAGTTTCGACCATGACCCAGAGCGAGCCGGGTGAGCTACACTCCTGCGTCGTGGAGCTGACAAAACAGAGATACACATGTAACCAATGTCACCGTGTACAGCATAAGGACGCACGCGTTCGGCCACTGTCGCTGAACGTTGCACCGTCTGCCTATACACCTTCTGACCCTCTCATGATTCTGAGTGCACAGAACAGAGTGCCACGTCACGAATGAAGATGTATTATTCTGTCGCCAATTCTTCAGAGATTGTCCACTGGTTACTGTGGATGGCGCTGGTACAGGAGAATGACCAGCCCAGCCCAGACGTCGGCTGGCGCTGGATCATCGATGGCCGATTCGTGCCTGCGGATACGGAAATCCGCTGGGCCGAAGGATGGGGCAGACCCAGCGACCTCGTGAACACGCCTGAGGAGGACAACGAGATGAATCTGGCCGTGATTTCTGGCAGAGGCGCCGTCGCCGACGTTGGCGCCGCCGCGTCGGCCAAACCGGCCTGCTGGATCAAGCGTGGGTGGACGACTTCAGAAGTCTGACTTTTGACATCTGATGTGCCGCTATACCGCTTCGGCTGAATGACTCGGTGTAATGTAGACGAGACGCGACGAGACACCTCTCTTCACAGGGCCAACTTCTTTCATTCACGCCTCTTCCGTCGGCAAGCTACCGAACGTCACTGATGAAGTGCAGGAGAGCTTGGCCGACTGCGCCAATAGCTGCCGCGTCGCCGTCAACTGTGCGGCTTTCAGCTATGGGGGAGAGGGTGGCAGAAGATGCCTCTTCCACGACGGCTCGCTCCCTGTCGACTGGAGATCGGAATCCACCATCACCATCGATCACGATCCTGAATTTCAACTCTGGAGAGGGATGAGATTCGCGTGAATGTTTCATTTGAGCATCCGTTGGAAACAGGCACATTTATTGTGCATTTACGCAAGTAGCGTATGCCATTGGTGAATGTGGCGTCTCAGGATAGCAAACGAAGTTGCCAAACCCACCGCAGGACACAAAACATAACACTTAAAACAACTTCATTTCAGGAAAGTTCCCCCCTGCTGGGGGGTAAGGACAGGTGAATTTGTTCGTCCTTATGAAGACTGATGATGAACAGGCTGTGTATCTCAGATGACTTCGGGCCCTCTACTACACGGACAAATTCAGCGTGCTCTGTTCACGCGCACGAAGCTTATCACGTATGCACAACGTACATGCGGCAAACGCACTCTACCACTATCAACACACGTGTGTGGCTTCAGTGCCTGCCACCGCATCTCACACAACACAATGTCCGCACTCAGTGCAACGTACGCAAGGGTGATGGACCCCATGGCTAACTCCCACTTTGACCGCTCAGCCATGCACGCAAGTAGATGGCTTCACCTGCTAACAGAGCTTCTGGAGGTATTAACGTTGGTAAATGCACATTCTGCACTACTGCTGGGTAAGCGATTTGCTTGCAGTCAGTAAACACAAACGACAAACACAGAGACTCATAATTTAGTGAGAGTTGGGCACCCATATACAGAGCACGCTGAATTTGTCCGTGTAGTAGAGGGCCCGAAGTCATCTGAGATACACAGCCTGTTCATCATCAGTCTTCATAAGGACGAACAAATTCACCTGTCCTTACCCCCCAGCAGGGGGGAACTTTCCTGAAATACACACCCTGTCCATGTCCACAGAGTGGACACCTTAGGGGGGGGGGGGGGCATAGAGCAGGTTTGCTTAGACGTGACATAGACAGGTCTGCTTTGAAAGGATTGCTGTTGTAGGTGTGGGGACACGGACAGGTCTGGCCACAGGCGGTTGGATGCACGCACAGACAGGTCTGGCCACAGGAGGTTGGATGCACAGACAGGTCTGGCCTCAGGAGGTTGGATGCACAGACAGGTCTGGCCACCGGAGGTTGGATGCACAGACAGGTCTGGCCACAGGAGGTTGGATGCACATACAGGTCTGGCCACAGGAGGTTGGATGCACAGACAGGTCTGGCCACAAGAGGTTGAATGCACAGACAGATCTGGCCTCACGAGGTTGGATGCACAGAGCTCGGCCGTCTGGAGCCGAGCCCCGGATCCGTACCGATTCCGACTTTTGGGCATGCATATCTCAGGAACCACATAACCTAGAAAGATGAAATGTTTTACACATTTGTTCACCCTATGGTGGTCTTGGGTGGATCACTTCGATTGGCGCGCCAGCGTGCACCACTAGAGCTCGGCCGTCTGGAGCCGAGCCCCGGACCCGTACCGATTCCAACTTTTGGGCATGCATATCTCAGGAACCACACAACCTAGAAAGATGAAATGTTTTACACATTTGTTCACCCTATGGTGGTCTTGGGTGGATCACTTCGATTGGCGCGCCAGCGCGCACCACTAGAGCTCGGCCGTCTGGAGCCGAGCCCCGGATCCGTACCCGACTGGACTTTTGCCACCTTGTATCTTTTTACCCAAACGACCTAGGAAGATGCAATGTTCTACACTTTTGATCACCCTATAGTGTATTTTGGGGGAGCACTTCGATTGGCGCTCCAGCCTGCACCACTAGAGCTCGGCCGTCTTGAGTGGGACTTAGCCAAAATTTCGGCCGATTTTTTGATTGGGCCCCACGGCCGCAATACTCAACCGAACTGCGAGATTTTTTAATACAAAAGTTGCTACTACTAGACCATTCCAACGAGCCATCAACCACTCTCCTAGCTACTACCGTTGGCGAGATCGAGGCCGAAAACCTGGCAGTCAACCGGAGATTGATGAATTTTTTGACCGTTTTGGTTTAATATCTCGGGAACCACTCAACCGATCTGGCTGAAATTTTAGCACAATACTTCTTGTTACTACGAACAACTATGGTGAAAATTTCAGCCAAATCGGTTAAGCCTACCTATCTGACGTAGTACTAACCCCTAGTCCCCGGGGGCGCACTGGCCCCCGGCCGAACAAATTGGGTTGAGCGCTTACGCGCTCAACCCGATGTCTCTGCCCAGCCTCTCCAGCCAAATCTGATTAAACACCTGATAGATCCACGTCTCACTGAAGAAAA
>JASAMZ010010234.1:0-85564 GCA_030248115.1 Linhomoeus sp. GSCO2_2
TTTCTCCTCTCTTATAGTGCTAATTTTCACAGTCGTGCGAGAAGAAAGCACCATTTCTAATCCGCAAAGTCTAAATGCTGCTTCTTGGCAGGTCAGTCGTCTGCACTTGAGCATGCACATTCCAAGGCGAAGCATTCGGCCGCTCTGGGTCAGATTCAGCTTGGACATGTTGCGAATCTCTTCAGCTAGTCTAGTCTTCAGTTCCAAAGGTTCTGCTTTCATGCAATACTTGCACACATAGTAGGCCAAGCCATGTGATCCACTAACCAACTGGATGTCGTGATGTCCACGCCAAAGTTTCATTATGTCCTTGTTGTAACAATTGAGGTTCTCGCAGCCTTCAGGACGTCTAGTTTCGTAGAATGCCACTTTTCTCTTACTTTTCTCTACGTCATACAGAAGTCTTGTCTTCGCGCATGGTCTTCTTGGATAACTGAATCTACATTTTGCGTTCTTATTCTTTTTACAAGCGTCAGTGTGTTTATGGAATTGCTTTGACATCACCAATTCATACAACTGCGGCTCTTCGGATTTGTCCGGAACGTCTGTGGATACCACTTTGTCGATGTATCTTACTATATCGTCAGCGCTGCTGCCCTTGTGAACGCTCGGTGCATCTGCTACCCACCAAAAGACGTGAAAGTGTACTGAGCCTCTGTTTTGAAACTCAACTCTGGCATGGTAGTCAGTCACGGTCCCAAGCACTTTCGACCTTTTGACATAGTTAACCAAAGCCTTAAATCTTCTCATCGCATACTGGGCAACTGTAACAGGGTCCTTCTTCACTGCTTCTCGGAGTGTCGTGAAGTCCTCTTTCAGTTCATTCCTCATCAACGCTTCAAGCTCTGGCCAATTGTGATCGTCAATTGACAATGTCATGAAAATGTCTGGAGGTCCTATTGTTCTGAGTTTCGCCAAGAGGTCGAACAACTGGTCCTTCCAGTAAGCCGCGGTTCCTCTAATGTTTTTCATGAATACCAAAGAGTGGCCTAGTATGTCCGAGTTTTCGCCCATAGACAAAACGTCCTCTGCAGTGACATACGCAGACTTGTTCGACCCGTCTTGTGGTTTTGTACACGTTTTCTTGACATTCATGTATACATCGCATAGCTGCTTTAGTCTTTTCGTCTCATATCGATTGACAGCTGTCACAAGGTATGGAATGTCACATCTGAAGCGACGGTCTTTGTGGAGCAATCGACTCTGCAAGTAGTCTAATAAGGTTAGTCTAATGTCTCTCTTTTCAGACCAGTCGTTGCGTCCCAGCGGAAAGAGCCACGGGTATGCAAGTGATTCTGCATGATCAGTGTCTTCAAAGCTGACTGGATTGCCAGTGCTTCTGGGAAACGTCACTTTTTGTGATTGTGAGCCAAGTAGATCTTTCACGGATAAGTTTGGAAATGTGTAGTCAATAGGAATCATCCCAGACTCAATTAAAACGTCAAGGTCTATTTGCTCATCAGTAGGATCACCACCTTGTAGGGCCGTATGGTCAATATGAATGTCTTTGTACAGCGGATTGTTCGCCTGTAACCACAACAGCGCAGCGTGCACTAAACGAACCCTGACAGCTCCAGTGTAGTTTGCCGACGTACAAAGAACTGCCGCGTTCTCAAAGTTTCTAGGCAAGATTGTTATGACTTCGGTCGGCTCACTTGGAAAATGCACACTCATTCCAGACTGGCCATATTGTCCTCCTTTCGGCAAAACAAGCAATGTCATGTAAGTCTGTATTTTGCACACAAATCGCCGTTCGAGAAAGTTCAATGTCTTGATAACCTCTGGGACAGGGTCAAGTGAGAGGCCATTGTACCATGAGCGTGCCGGAATTTTGTCTATTTTGAGATTCTGCTGGCACACACTGCATACTTTGTCTGGTTTCTTCAGTCCAATTGTCACGCATGCTAGAGAAAGCATCTTTACATCTTTTGACTGATCAGGAAATAGCATCTTGGAACAGCTCATACAAGGAGTTCTGGATACACAATTACAACAGTTCTCGTAGTCCATCTCAATTGCTGACAAAGGTCTATTTGTTCTGGCACTGTGCTTTTGTTTGCGGTCCAATTGTCTGTCTGTCTCTGTCTCATCTTCGGCCCTAGTGTTTCTGGCGAGTTGCCTCTGTTTGCGGTCCAATTGTCTGTCTGTTGCTATTTCTTCTTCAGTTCTAGCGTCTCTGGCACGTTGCATTTGCATTCGGTTCCACTGTCTGTCTGTCTCTATCTCATCTTCGATCCTAGTGTTTCTGGCGAGTTGCCTCTGTTTGCGGTCCAATTGCCTGTCTGTTGCTATTTCTTCTTCAGTCCTAGCGTCTCTGGCACGTTGCATTTGCATTTGGTTCAACTGCCTGTCTGTCTCTGTCTCATCTACGGACGGACGCACGCACGCACGCCGAGCTCTCCTAGGGTGTCGCCCGGCTGAGGCCGGGCGAAAAAAGTGTGGAGTATATAGCGTTTGTGCGCGAAACGCAGAAACTTTGCCCGTCTGGCGTTCGCGCGTAAAGCGGCCGATTTCCAAACGGTCTTTTGCGTTGGGTAGGCCTAGTAAGTGGGCAGGGTGGACACCAAACGGGGTCACGCTGCGGGACCCCATTGGCGGGAAATTCAAAAATTTATTTTTTCAAAGTACTGAAAATTGGGTTAAACAAGGTAGAACTCGAAAAAGTTGCATATAATGGTATATACTATCTTTTGGTATGTTGTAGCCCTCGATAGTGCCGAACACGGAAAAAAAGAATTGGATCGCTGCGGGACCCATTTTGGCGCCAAATTTTAAAAATTCGCGAATTTTGGCCCCGGGTCGACTTTGACGGGCTGCTGTGCGAGCTAGGTAGCAGCTAGAGCGCCGAGACCACTCTTGGTGCTCCTTCCCAGATGTCGTCTATCGAATGAGCCATGAACGGAGAAAGTCGGGCGAAACACAAAAAACTTTCTTACACTGCGACTTTTTCGACTCCGAAGTCGAAAATTGCGATTTTCGCATTTCGGCGTCTATAGCGCTCGAATGCGTTGCCGAATCGTTCCAAAAGTGGTTTCAAACGATTCTGCGCTTAAATCTGGCCCAGAAAAGTATTTTTGAAAAATTTTCAGAGCTACAGTATTCCTGCCGCGTCGGTTTGAATTTTGGGCGTCGGGTCGACTTTGCCAGTATTATGCTCGATTTCGGGGTTTTCGGGGGCGCTGATTACGAATTTGGCATCCGTTCAGTGTATAGATGATGTTTGAATGCACCTACGACGAATTTGTATGCTACTGTACCCTAAGTGCATAATTTTAGTTCCCGGAGTCCGTGTTGTATGTTGAATCTGGGGTATTTTGGAATGCAGATCACGAATTCAGCATTGCTTTTGCGATTGGGGGTGCCAGGAGGCCACAACAGCAGAGGAGTCACCGTGCGTAGGAGTTCAAATTTGTGGAGTATACTGCGTCCCCCGGACGACTTGCCTGGTTTTCTAGTGGTAGCAGCTGACGGGCCTGACAAAGCCTATCGTAAGGTGGGCGAAACGTGACAGAAAGAATCAATTCTGTAATGCCTGCAGCCATGAATGGAGTTAACAACAACGAATGACACTTGAGTCTCAAGCAAAATGGTAACTGAAATTTGTACCAACTTCCTTGAATGCATTACATGGTAGCATAACAAACTGATAGTCCAAGCTCCAGCCTATAGGATGCAGTCTATGAATTGTGCACCCACAAACGTGTTGTGTCTGGTTGTTCAGCATGGTGAAGAGAGTTAGATATGTGATCGGCTGGCGCAATGGGACAGACATGGATCGCTGGGGAAGGCCAACAAAAGAATTCTCATCCGCCCATGGACTTTTGTGGACTCGATCCTAGTGGGTGAAACAGACTTCTGGTGTGGTGGTGCTGACCAGCGACAGCATATATGCATGCATGTCTTCATCTCACGTAATCGTTCAGCGTTGACTACACACTGCCGCTCGAGTGCATCTTACTTTCTTGTTTGGCAAGCGTCTCAGCACAACTGCAGCATCCCATCCGCAATCTGACTGGTCATCTAACGGCCGTTGGGGAGTGTCTAGCGCCATCCTCTGTGTCCCAGCCGATCTGGCAGCGACACTGGATGACAGCGCGCCATCTCAAGACAATAACCAACGACGAACAGCGACGTTTCTGGCTGCTTGAGCGGCTGCCAGCAGCACGGGATTATGCCTGCGTTGGGGCCATGCGTCGCTGCCCAATCTTCAACTTCGAGCTGCTTCTCGTGCGGAGGAGGCTGGAGGAGGCCGTCCATATTCAGTCAACAGCTCGCTTCAGTCGACAGAGGGCGGTGATGTACTGGGTGGACATCTGGCTGACGACGCCATTAGGAGTCGTGGGGGCTCTGGCGTCCCTCCTGCTGATCTACGGCGCCTTCAAGGGCGAAGTGGAGCCGGGCGCAGTGAGAGAACTGCACTACTTCGAGGTGGCCACCGACCTCGCGTGCTCCCTCGCCAGCCTGCTGCAGTCCAGCTATCTCACTGTGGCCTTCAAGGCCTGGACAATCGACTGCCAATGGATCGACCCAGTATACTTCGATGGAGACCAGCTGGCCAGATTCTTCCTATTTCACCCCTTGCTGTCCGCCAACCAGCTATCTCTGCTGCTGTTGGCCAAGGAGAGGGCGGCCACAATGGAGATCAAATACACCACACTGGCCATAAAGCGCCCTTGCCGCCTGACTGCGGCCGCTTTTCTCGCCACCTTCGGCCTATACGGTCTCCTGGGCTGCGCTGGACTTTACTTCCAGCAGCGCTCCCGAAACACGGCCAACCTTTGCGTGGCCGTCCTCAATTGGGGACACACCCTTTTCGTCGGCTGGGTGTTTGTCACGCAGCTATACTATACGATCCGATTTCGATACAAGTACGTCGTCTGGGCCTCGCCGCCGACTTCATATGGAATGGACCAAGTGAGCGACACAGTGATCCCAATCGCATGCTATTAGACGCGAACGGACTTTGCACGTGAAGTCATTTGTAGAACTTAAAATATTTTCACCGGTATAATCATAAATTTGACCATTTTCGTTTTAACTTATGTAAATATTTTCGGCTGCTGAGCTAAAAGACGCCGACATGTTTTGCACGCGGCGCCTAAAATGGCCAAGTTTTCAGCTGCTCTACTACCGGAACATTTTGTTTACTTTGGCTGAAGCAGAAGTTTTTTCGCCGCGCCTCAGCGCGACGAGGTATATAACATATATGTCACAGGCGATGGCCGTCTTCAGTCAATGCCCGTCTAGCCGTCTAGACGGTAATCGCCTGTTGCGTCAGGCGATGGCCGTCTTTTCGTTCTCGGTTCTCGTTTCAACCTTTCACTTACGAACAATTTTTTTCTTGCTATAAAAAATCTCGCGCGATCCTATTGTTGCATTGCAACAACCCCTCAGAAGTCAGAAGTAGCGCATGAATAGTGGACCCCAGGCGGGCGCGCATCATATCGGTCATATCGGAAAGGCTTCGAAATACTTTACAGAAGTAGGTATCCACTCTTTTACTCTTCCACTTTAGAACACTCACAAACCACTTTGTATTAACATAACAACTTCACTTTTTTATAACATCTTGTTGCGTATTCTTAAAACAAGCTGTTTTAAAAAAGTGGAGTTGTTTTATTAATTTCATGTAAAATGCCTAAAGGCAGAAAGGAGAATATGTTCCAAGTATGAAGCATGTAAAAGTAAGAGTATTAAACGATATTCCTCTGGTGTAGCAAATGCGGCGCTTTGCGCCGCCCACCAATTTGTTAAAGAAAGAATAGTACCAGTATTGATTGAAAGAAAGCATTTTCGACTAAAATCTCCACACAAACTGCGCAAAGGTCACAACGACACGCTAGGATGTGCCGAATATGTTACCGCGTGTCGTTGTGACCTTTGCGCAGTTTGTGTGGATGATTTTAGTCGAAAATGCTTTCTTTCAATCAATACTGGTACTATTCTTTCTTTAACAAATTGGTGGGCGGCGCAAAGCGCCGCATTTGCTACACCAGAGGAATATCGTTTAATACTCTTACCTTTACATGCTTCATACTTGGAACATATTCTCCTTTCTGCCTTTAGGCATTTTACATGAAATACTCTTACTTTTTGATTGGCGGAGCCTCCTGAACGAGCGGGGGCACTTTGAGGCACGTACAAAACGAGTAGCACAATTTTGGGACACGTTTGCAGGGCCTCCTGAACGAGCGGGAGCACTTTGAGGCACGTACAAAACGAGTAGGACAATTTTGGGACACGTTTGCAGAGCCTCCTGAACGAGCGGGGGCACTTTGAGGCACGTACAAAACGAGTAGGACAATTTTGGGACACGTTTGCAGGGCCTCCTGAACGAGCGGGGGCACTTTGAGGCACGTACAAAACGAGTTGGACAATTTTGGGACACGTATGCAGGGCCTCCTGAACGAGCGGGTGCACTTTGAGGCACGTACAAAACGAGTTGGACAATTTTGGGACACGTATGCAGGGCCTCCTGAACGAGCGGGGGCACTTTGAGGCACGTACAAAACGAGTTGGACAATTTTGGGACACGTATGCAGGGCCTCCTGAACGAGCGGGGGCACTTTGAGGCACGCACAAAAGTTAACAGGACAATTTTAGGACACGTATGCAGGGCCTCCTGAACGAGCGGGGGCACTTTGAGGCACGCACAAAAGTTAACAGGACAATTTTGGGACACCTATGCAGGGCCTCCTGAACAAGCGGGGGCACTTCGGGGGTTGGTGTTATATGCGCGCAACCAGCGGTGGGAAGAATGGAAGGCGACTGGACGAGATCCTGATTGATTGATGGACGTTAGAGCGTGACGTGAAGGAGGAGAAGAAGAAGAAGACGGAGAAGAATTCACCCCCCGCCGTTGGGACAAGAAACGCGCCGCGATCCTTTTTGCGCCTGTAACTTTTGCTGCACTGAACCGATTTTCACCAAATTTGGAAGTTAGTCTATTTATGATAATGTCCTTTAGTGTACCAAATTTCATCCAATTCCGTTTAGTATCGCCTGAGAAATGAACATCGTGATGATGAGAAAAGGCGCGCGCGGCCTGGATGGAACATATTATGGTTTGGCGCTGCCGCGCCAACCATGATAAAGAGTAGTTTGTGAGTGTTCTAAACTAAAAGTAGAAGAGTAAAAGAGTGGATACTTTTGTAAAGTATTTTGAAGCCTTTCCGATATGACTCGCGCCCGCCCGGAGTCCACTATCCATGCGCTACTTCTGACACGCTCCTTTCTGAGGCGTTCTTGCAGGGCAACATTGGAATCGCCCGGGATTAATTTTTCGAGCAAGACACACGCATTTCTGAGCGGCTGTTGCAAGGCAACATTGGGATCGCCTGAGATTAATTTTTTAAGCAAGACACACGCAATTCTGAGCGGTTGTTGCAACGCAGCATTGGGATTGCCCGGGATTAATTTTTAGCGGACAAAATTGTTTGTAAGTCAGGGGTTGAAAAACAAACGTGTTTCTTTAGGAATGAGTGTCCAACAACTGCCACAGCGTCAGCTGTCAAACGGCCGAAGGAACGTCGCTCTAGAACGTAAGACGAGCGAGTTAGAGTCGTAATAGTGCTCAAAACGTTGTGAATGCCGATTTTCATGGTGCGTATTTTACTAATTGGACAAATTTATGCAGTCACATAAAAGAGCACGTTGAGATCTTTTAAATGACGTGTCGATTATCGCTCTACGACGTAAGACGGGTGAGTTAGAGCCGCTTTGCGTTTTGGACTTTCAGGTTACTGTAACTCGCAAAATTCAAACTTTTGAGTCGCATCTCCTCTTAGCGCATGTGAGTCGGGACCTATCGAATGAACCAAGATCGTCTCTCTGCGACTGTCCTACGAAACTTTCAATTTTCTTAGTACGTGATTTACCAATTGAACCAGGCAAGTCGTCCGGGGGACGCAGTATACTCCACAAATTTGAACTCCTACGCACGGTGACTACTCTCCTTTGTGGCCTCCTGACACTCCCAATCGCAAAACTAATGCCGAATTCGTGATCTACACCACAGAATACCCCAGAATCGACATACAACACCCCTAACTTCCTATGGACTCGCAAAACCAAAATTCTGCACTTGGGGTACGGTAGCATGCAAATTCGTCATAGGTACGCTTAAACATCATCTAAACGCTAAACGAATGCCAAATTTGTAATCAGCGCCCCCGAAAACCCCGAAATCGAGTATAATATAGCGAAAGTCGACCCGACACCCAATATTCAAATGGACGCGGCCGGGTTACTGTAGCTCTGCAAATTTGCCAAAAACACTTTTCTGGACCAGATTTCAACGTAGAATCGTTTGAAACCACTTTTGAACCGATTCGGCAACGCATTCGAGCGCTACAGACGCTGAAACGCGAAAATCGCAATTTTTGACCCCGGAGTCAAAAAAGTTCCACCAAGATTACTTTTTTGTGTCTCAACCGATTTTCTCCGTTCATGGCTCATTCGATAGAGGACATCTGGGAAGGAGCAACAAAAGCGGTCTAGCGGCTCTAGCTGCTACCTATCGCGCATGGCAAACCGTCAAAGTCGGAAAATAGCGAAAAATCGCGAATTTTTCAAATTTGGCGCCAAAATGGGTCCCGCAGCGATCCAATTCATTTCTTCCACCCTCGGCCCTATCGAGTACTACTACATATCAAAAGATAGTATATACCATTATATGCAAGTTTTTCGAGTTCTACCTTGTTTAACCCATTTTTCAGTACTTTGAAAATTTAAATTTTTTAATTTCCCGCCAACGGGGTCCCGCAGCGTGACCCCATATGTCGTGCAGGTTGCCCACCCACTAGGCCTACCCAACGCAAAAGACCGTTTGGAGATCGGCCGCTGCACGCGCGAACGCCGTTGACTCAAAATTTCTGCGTTTCGCGCACAAACGCTATATACTCCACATTTTTTGTGGAGTATAATAAAAAATTTGTCATATAAGTCATGTCAAAAAATTTGTCATAAAAATTTGTCATAAAAGAGCACGTCGCGATCTTTTAAGCGAGCTATCGCACGCCTCTCTAAGACGTAAGACGAGCGAGTTAGGGCCGCTTTGTTGTTTGAACTTTTGAGTTACTGTAGCTCGCGAAATTCAAACTTTTGAATCTGACTTCTCTTACCGGAATGATCAGTGTGCCGAAACCTATTCAACGAGCTCAAGATCGTCTCTCTACGACGGGAGACGAACGAGTTAGAGCTTTGCGTTTTGAACCTTTGGGTTACTGTAACTCGCGAAATTCAAACTTTGAGTTTTGACCAATAGATGAACAAATGATCAGTGGGTCGAGAGCTATCCAACCAACTCAAGATCGTCTCTCTACGACGCACACTGAGCGAGTTAGAGCGATTTGCGTGTTAAAAACGCGAGAATGTCACTTTTCGTGGCGCGTGTTTGCGCAATTAAGAAAATTTTAACGCTAAATGAAAGAGCACGTCGAGACCTTTTAGTTGACTTATCGCACGCCGCTCTACGACGTGTAAGACAAGCGAGTTAGAGCCGTTTTCCGTTTTGACCTTTGGATTACTGCAGCGCGCGCAATTCAAACCTTTGAAACTCAAAACTAAGCTCGCCAGGCTCAGTAAGTCGAGACCTATCCATAGAGCCCAAGACCACATTTCTACGACTTTCCAACGCCGAGATCTGAGAGCGTTACAGACGGACGAACGGACGGACGTACGCACGCACGGACGTACAATAGAGCTCTCATAGGGGTTCGCCCGGCTGAGGCCGGGCGAAAATATGTCGCACTTCATGGCACTTCTCTTGCACTTTTTCTGGTCGTTTGATTTGGTTGAATACTTTCTCTCCCTCCCCTCCTCCTTCCCCACCCGTACATCTACCATCCTTGTCAGGCGAGTCTGATGACGCGAAGAGCCAAGGTCAAGCAGCATCTGGGGCTTTTTCTCGGCTCCACGGGCCTCAACATCATCTGCATAAGCGTCGTCTGCTCCTGCGCCCTGGTGGAGAGCCTGTTTTCTTTGGGCATACACATTGTGCCTATGCCAATAGGCGTGTGGACGACACAGCTGATTGCGCCTCACCTCGGCTGGTTCCAGATGGCCCAACAGTTGGCTTCCGACGTCAATTCCACCTGCGGCATCGTCTTCTACGTCCTCTTCACACCGAAATACAACCAAGCCTTCAGATGGTTGACGGCAGCCATTGTGGCCGCAGCCAAGAAAGTGGCCCTTGCTCTCTTTCATTGCGTCGCGAAGCATTGCTCCACGGCCCCTTCTTCTTAGTTTCGTTCGGCGCGAGGACTGGTGTGTGTATACGTGTCCGTGGAACCCCGCATTTCAATGAATGTTTTAAATTTTAATTGGACAGTGTCACTCTCATGCTTAGGCTTATGCTTAAGACAGGAGTCCGCTTATAGTGCCGGACCCTTGCTTAGGATTTGCCAACACGGCAACTCTTAGCGTTGTGCTGCGTTGTATAAGACAACATGCGGGCTTTGGCGAATGGTGGCTTAACAACAGTATGGTAGAATGGTTGTTAAACATTCGTCAACGTAGCTCCTTTCTGCAGAACGAGCAACTGCTCTTCTGTATATTGGGTATTGTGTGTGCACATTTGCTTCGCCTGTCCCTCTGTCCGCTATTGTCCTACAGTATGCGTATGGGTAATCACCCGACATCAAAACTTGTGTGACCGACGATTTCAACTGTCGCCTATGGAAACTCGAGAAACGTATTGCTGTCCCCTGATTGGTTGTAACGAAGCGACGCGAACTTTTGAGCGAGCTATCGCACGCCGCTCTACGACGTAAGACGAGCGTGTTGGAACCGTTTTGCGTTTTGGACCTTCGGGTTACTGTAGCTCGCGAAATTCAAACTTTTGAATCTCGACTTCTCTTTACGGAATTATCAGTGCGCCGAAACTTATCCAACGAGCTCAAGATCGTCTCTCTACGACAAAAGAAGAGCGAGTTAGAGAAGTTTTTCGTTTTGAGCCTTTGGGTTACTGTAGCTCGCGAAATTCAATTCTTTTTAGTTTTGACCAATAGAAGGACAAGTGATCAGTGAGAAGACTACATAGACAGGTACATAGTTTGGTCGTTGATGTCCACCCGTGTCTTTTGATAGCGCTATCCTTTGGATTGGACTTTATGGTTGAACATACCCACCTACACATTCTGTTCATTACAGCCATGACAACAGTCACTAGAATAGCCTACGGCCAGTTTAATCAGCTGATCCTTCCAACCATTGTGTCATTACGGCTAATTAGAAACTCAGTTCCCTCACTGGTTTAAGTCAATTAACCACAGGGAAAAGGACTGGTCATTGAGAGTTGTGGCACTGTTTGGCATTGCTTACATTTGCCTGGCATTGCCACCTTCGGGACTCGGGTGCGGGGATAAAGCTCCCCACCGCCTCTCCAAACCCTAATTACACTTGACTGTATTGTTACAAAGACATCTGAGCAGCAAAGGAGACACAGGAAAATGGTATTATTCAAAGACGCATTATCTTCAAGCTGTGGCGAGACGATTCCAGCCCGCCACGCCACGTGTCCCAATTTCGTTTCACATGGCGATCAAACACGCGCTTGTTCTTAAAACGGATTTCAAGCTGTCAACACGCACACGCACACGTCGACCTTGCCGGCTACATAATGTCGTGCCCCAAATCTTGTCGCATCATTGTCTAGAAAAGAAGAGAGAAGAAACAAGAAAATTAGTACACACCAGGGACACACAATGTCTCCATCGTCCAAGCTGTCGACGATTCTCGTCCTTCTGCTGATGGTCGAGGCATCTTCCGGCATATCGATACCGTTTCTGGCGTGGCTGCTCCGAAATCCCTCCAAGCTGTTCTTGAACGCCAACTTCACCATAGCGAACGGAGCGACGCAGCGCAAGGAAAAGTCGGCGCCCCAAACGACTAAACTCAAGGTCCCGGCACAGCCGAAACCCATAACGACAGAAGGGCCGCCATTGCCGCAGACGACTAGTACCACAATGAAGCCGACACCTAGCACGACCACGCCGACAACCACGACGACGACGACGACGACGCCGGCAACGACGACGACGACGACCCCGCCCTACGTGGACGTGATCGGCCGGGTGGACATCACCATCAAAAAGTGGAGCCTCTCGAAGTGGGTCGTTAGACTCGCGTAGCTAAGCTATGGAGAGTGCTGTCTTGGGAAAGCTCCTCCAACCCATCTCCTCATCTACGTTCACACAGGGCTTACCCGGACGACTACGAGACCAGAGACTGTCACTGCAACAAAGTGGCTAAGAACGCCAGCGATGGTTGCCCCGGCCAATGTAAGTGGGTCAACTGCGATCCAGATGAGGAGGACAAGGTGATCGGCGTCCACGCGACCGGCAACTGCGACGTCACCTTCAAGTTCCGAGTGCTCAAAGGCGGTTGGTTTGCCAGCGACATTATGAATTGAATTTCGACAGTATTGTATTAACCCCTGCCGCAGTGCCAAGCTATGCGAAACTCCTGTAGTCGCTTCCGAACACTTGTCGAATCTAAATATAGTGTAGGTAGTACCCATGCAAATTTGAAATAGTAGTAGGTACCCATGTAACCAGCAGATGTCTCGATTATGGCGCCGCCGTTGGATGCGGCCAACAACACATCTTCTGGAGGACCGCTGGAGTGCGCGAAGCTAAACGTGGAGGCCCGTGGCGAGAGCAAGGAGGAGGCACGCAAGGTCGTGTTCGGTATCGGCTTCGCTTCAAAATTCAAAGCGACTACCGCAACTTTAAGTCGACCTTTCAAATGTAATTCAGAAGGTGCTCGACGGGGTCTGTCGCGGCCTGATCCTCGAGACCTTCGATCGGGACTGGCTGGACGGCGAGTGGGTGCACCAGACGCTCACCAAAGGCGAGACGGTTCCGCTCGACTGCAGTCCGGAAGAGAAGCGCGGTCCGCAAGAGGTCGTCTATCAGTTCAAGCGGTCCCACTTTCGACGCAAGTGTCTGCATAGGGAGGAGGACGATCGGCACCACGCGCACGGACAGTGCGATCTGTTGTGGTGAGAGTTCGCCAAACAAGGATTACGGTATCTTTCAAAGTCGCTTATAGGAGTTATGATGCAGGGCCGACGTGGACGTCAAGGTGAAGTTCTCGAATTGATTATCCCCTTAAGTCCCGTTAGCGCCTAAATAGGCACCACCACTTCAGGTATGTAAAAGTCAGATTCGTACCTGGAGCATGCCGAAAATGACTTTGGGTATGAAAAAACGCATACTTAAAGTCTTTAAGTATGTATTTGGAGTAGTTGCCCACTTCGGATATCATTCATAGCATGCCAAGTCAGCTCGGGGTGATACCCGAAGTTGCAAAGCCTGGCCGGGCCCCCCGAGGGCTTCAGGTATTAACCAGAGCGCCTGGGGCCCCCAGGGCCAGGCTGGCCCAAACTCTGGGTATCAGTCTCAATTTTTCTAACGTCGTTTGAAAACTACACTTGATACCTGAAGATGGTCGTTCTTCAGAGATCAAGCGCCATTTCTAACGATTTTTGGCGGTCATCCCTAGAGCGACTCCCATGGTATCCAGAGCCTGTGGGTATCACGGGCGAATCTAACGGGACTTAAGGGGTTATGGAAGCGTGAACGAGGAGAAGAGTGTACCGTGGATGGAACTGGTTTTGGTTTCGGCTGGCGTGGCGTTGGTTTGATCAAGAGGACCCATCGGGGCGTGGTTGTTGAAGCTCGTTGGTCTACCGATTTTAACCAAACTATTGGGAGCGCTGAAGACGTGGGCATGTGGGTAAGCACAAAGCAGAAGCAAGCATGTGGCGTAGACGGCGTAAATGAGATAGCACTTCATCAGTCAACCGAGGAACACCACATCACCTGGAACAATCTCGACATCGTCCGGAATTGCTCTGTTTCGTTCGTCTGACAGATCTGCTCGGCTTTGCAAGCCACAAATGAAGTCGATGATCGATTGGTTAGGCAAGCGGGTGGTCGAGGGAGGGAGATATTATTCTTTGCCAGTGAGGAACGAAACGTAGACTGGTTTGAAGAGGGGGGTGGGGGGATGAATGGATGGCAGTGACAGTGTCGGAGGCAGTCAGATGAATGACGGAAGTTTCAGTGGGCCCCTAGAAGAGACGCAAGGTTCGGCAGAGTAGCCAGCTCGAGACGGGACAGATAATTATGTACCTTTCAATGCAGTTCTGCGAGGACTTTGATTTTGCAGTTTATGACTTCACGGGGTGATCCGAATTCCATCTGAGTGTAAAAAATGTTGCATATTGTAAACAATTAATATTGCAGTTATTTAAAAAGTAATGCAAAAGATACTGCAAAAAAAGTACTGCAAAAAATTGAAAATCTCTCGCAGAAACAGGCGCCTTACAATTGATTATTTCGAATGATGCGCCTGTTAATCACGCAAAGCGGCAGGCGCTGATATGTAATACTGAGATAGAGACGGCGCTCGCTTCCTGGTAGACCTTCTCGTTGCCAGGACTAGAGCGGCCATTGGTTGGGCACGCAGGCCTCAATCAATATTCATCGAATGGGTACAGAGGTGTCAGAGGTTGGCGCGTGAGCAGACATGGGCCGACTCCCCCGCAATGCCTGTGGTTGCCAAGTGGGCCTGATTCTCGCGAAATGTTGACAAGGCGACGCTTCCGCCTGGTCGCACACTTTCCATCTTCACAGCAGGTATGAAGACGGCTTCAAGTCAAGTTCGGCGGTACCAGATGCATCCACTGTGCGCGCGTCATCTCACCTTTTCTCTTCATCGAGATTACGCAGTCAGAGAAGAGCAGAATTCCAAAGCATGCTGACTATTGGGCTGGTCGTCCTCGCCGTCCTTCTGCACCATGCTGAAGCTGGTACGTACGTACACTGGTACCACATAGCGTTTTATTTCATAAAATCTAGGCGCATATACTCACTGAAACCCCCTCTGCTCGCCAGCGTGCCGCAGTTGGAATCAGCTCGGCGTCAAGGGGACGACGGTTGGGAACAAGATCAGTCGTTCGACCCAACAAGGCTGCTGCTCCGCCTGCGGCTCCCAGCCGGGCTGTGTCGCTTGGAAGCTCAATCTCGACAACAACGACTGCGAGCTCTACAGTCAGGTCGACATACTGAAGGGCGAGGACCTCAGGGTCAGCGGCGTTCTCGGTGGGTGCGCTTTGGCCTAACAGCGGCCGTTGGTGCACGGTACAAAGGCTCGGTCTTCGCAGTGTAACCACGCTCTACCCTTCTGCCTAGGCGACGACGCTCTGCCGCCGGGCTTCGCGAGCGGCCCCAACGGGACGTTGTTTGCCCTCTTTGAACCCAAGAAGACGCACGCCGAACACCTTTCCACGTGCCGAGGACTCGCCAACGAGAACTACCGCGCCAGACTCGCCTGGCCCAAGACCACCGCCATCCAGGCCTTTCTGGAGACCTTCGTGGTTGGACGGCGTGCGGCGCGAAAGCGTATGTTGTTGACTCATGCAGTTCTGTACCAAGGCGGCGCCGGAGCGCGACAAGAACTCGGTCCACATTGGGGTCAAGAAGGCGCCCATGGGCGGCGAGGGCTTCTCCTTCAGCCCCCTCCTCTTTACCTGGAACGAGACCCACGTCGAGGGGATCGTCGATCCGATGCCAGTGTCCAATCCGGTACAAATTTGGAGTGCATGTTCTTGACAGATCACGGCTCGCACACCACGCAACGTTGCCCACAAGGCCACCGGCGACGTCGACGAGCAGTGCGTTATGCTCGTGCCCGGCGGTGACCAGTGGGAGGACGTGGCCTGCGAAACTAACAAGGAGGCCCTCTGCGAGCTGGTACCCATCGAAGGTGGGTGCATTAGTTGCAAGCGAATTCCACCACTACCAGTAGTACTCCATTCTTCAACTATGTAACTGCCGACGTTGGGTAAAGTGCCACTAGCATTGGTATTAAAACAGTGTCGACCTCGCAGTCGATTCTCCTCAACACCGTTACCCTTGTCCAGACGGCCCCTGCGACAAGAGCGTGTCAGACCACGACATCTGTCCCCAGTGGAAACAATCCGTGATCGACGGCATGGCGCAGTTCGCCAGCGTCGCGGCCGCCAAGCACCTCCCCGAAGTCGTCCAGCTGGAGCACAACCTGATGCCAAAGGTGTGAGAGTGAGACCTTTTGGCAATAAGCAAACTTTACTCATCGAAGTCTCCTGCACTGCACACAAATGGGAGACGAAATGCGCACAGTAGGTTCCTTTTGCGTCTCTCAACGCAACAAGACGCGATTTCCATCCATATGTTGACATGCTTCTTCACATACTTTTGTCCCGTCTAGCAGTAATCTATTCAAACATTGCCAGTGCACAATTAATTAAACGTAGATCTAGCATAGCCGTCCAGGCGCATTTCTTCAGTACTGCCCGTTTCTGGGCCAACACTCGGGCGTGCGGGCCGCCTGCTGTCACGCCATGTGGGAGATCTGCCAGCAGTACCAGTGAAGCAGTGAATCCGTAACCGTAAAGCGCAATCCTACGAAAACTTTTCATAGAACTTCAGCTAATCTCAGTTTCGGATCTACCGTGCGCACATACTGTATTTGCTCGCAGAACCGCAGTTGGATTAATCCGCATCGGATCGATTGCAGTTGTTTTGTTGGAGCTCCGTTGTGTTGTTGGGAGGCACCGCCTTGTCGGTGTCGTTTGATGCGGCCGTGCCCGTGATTGACTTGTCGAACTCCTATAAAGGGCTTATTCTACATACCTTGTTCTACCCCCCCCCCCCCCCCTCATATAAAGGGCATATTCTACATACCTTGTTCTACCCCCCCCCCCCCCCCCAAAGCCCTCTCTCAAACCAATTATGTACCTCCTGGGGGGGGGGGGGGGTTGGACAGTAAATGGCTTTCCGTAAATCCTTGTCTTCCGTTACCAGCACACACGAGATGTAACACTCATGCTAAATGTATGGTACCTTTCATGCGCTCAATTGCATTAGTATACCATGTATTAAAGGCATATTACACTGCTGGAGGAAGGAGTGATGGGATGGGGTACACTTGTCAAACCGACCCATGTTGGAAGGGGGGGGGGGGGGGGGGGGGGGGGGGGGGGGGTGGAACTGCTTGAAGAGTTGGAATGCTGGGACTAATCTAAAGGGAAACTTGTTCATAGGTGCGATCCAGAATTGGGCCGGGGGGGGGGGGGTGGGTCTTTGGGGTTTTGGGGGGGGGGGGTCTCCGGATCAGGAATCCGTTTCCTGATCGGCTCAAAATGGGAAGGGGGTAGACAAATGTACCAAAAAAGTGCCAAAAATTAGCTATTTTTGCTCTCTTTTGATGTCAAATTCATAGAAAATGGCCAAAACTACGCAAAAATTTTGATAAGCGCAGGCGAAAATTTTGACCAATTTTGGACTGATTTTGGAAAAATTACATTATTAGTTAAGGTTTCCTCTGGGTGGGGGGGGGGGGGGTTCCGGCGATAATTTCTAAGGGGGGGGGGGGGGGTATCCGGAATTCCCGTCCGGATGGCCAAGGTCGGATGGGAAGGCCCAAGCTATCCCCCCCCCTCCCCCCAATCGCACCTATGAACTTGTTGGAGTATTAACGGTACCGTATACCATCGCTTCGTTGCTTCAAAATGGTCTTGTCAGCTGCAGTGTCAGTGTGTGCCAAACCATCGCATGATTCTGCGTGACAAAGGTGAAGTGATATTCTTTGACTAGGTTCAGTCTACATGTCGGTAGTTGTGGTTGCAGTTTAGACCAAACTCAAACGCGCACCTAGTTTTGAGGCCCCCTCCTCCGTTTTGTGCTAGCTAGCCAAAGAAGCTACCTAGCTTCTCCGACATGTTCATGTGCGGAAATCAAAGATATGTTGGTGTTGTCGACTCTCGTTGTCAAGTGTCCAGTTCTTCACCATGGGACACCGTTGACGACGACACTGCTTGACTGAACACTCGAAGAGGTCCTCACATGCCGAGAACCAAGGCACGTTCGGATTCGGACGGATTCTCCAGCTGCAAGGTTTTAGGTTACTAGGTATACATACAGCAAGTAACAACATCAGTGTGCGAAAATGTCTGGACTCTTCGTGGCAATCCTCGCCGCTCTTCTGGCCAACGTCGACGCAGGTCGAACCGCTCTATTGCAAATGCAAACTTTAAAAATCGCCACGTTCGGGAATTTGCTCTGCATTTGCAGAGTGCCGTTCGTGGAGCCGCTTGGGCATCAAAGACGGATCGATGGCCGGGAAAATGGTCGACTCAGAGACGCCAGAGCAGTGCTGCGTCCACTGTCAATCGTTGGCGGGCTGCGTTGCCTGGGAATTCGAAGAGGGTAACAAACTCGGCAACCAGCAACTGCACTGCGTAAAGGCGCCGCACCCAATTTTTGACATGGTGTTGCGCAAAACGATACTATTGACGGCTCGCCTAATGGAATTGTATGAAACTTGCACAGTTTGCCTAAAACACCATGCAGTATATGGCCTCCAATTTTGGGCACGATCCGTGAAGTCACGCTCGAGAACGGCCGCCGCAAAGTTAGGGGTCTCACTTTTTTGGGCCACCCTGTATATAATAGAAGTTTTGGGCACCTATCATTCCGTGATGTATGATCCGTGATCCGTGATGTGTGAATCCGTGATTCCGTGATGTAAACGCCGATCCGTGATGTAATCTCAGAATCGATCGGGGGATCGATTCTGTCATGCACCGTAATCCGATTCGGTGATGTAAACACCGATCCGTGATGTAATTTTAGAATAAGTTGGAAATTCGATTTTGTGATACACCGTGATCAAATTTCGTGACTTAAACTGCAATAAGTGATGCAACTTCAGAATGAGATTCTGTGATGTATTCTCAGACTGAGTCGGAGAATCGATTCTGTGATATTGTAGTCGAATTCCATTATGTAAAGGGCTTAGGCTTATGTCAGACTTAGGTTTAGGCTTAGGCTCAGGCTTAGGTTCAGGCTTGGGATTAGGCTTCAAACCAGGCAAGTCGTCCGGGGGACGCAGTATACTCCACAAATTTGAACTCCTATGCACGGTGACTCCTCTGCTGTTGTGGCCTCCTAACACTCCCAATCGCAAAAGTAATGCCGAATTCGTCATCTGCATCTCAAAATACCCCAGAATCGACATACAACACCCCTAACTTCCTATGGACTCTCAGATCCAAAATTCTGCACTTGGGGTACGGTAGCACGCAGATTGGTCACAGGTGTGATGAAATCTAAACGCTAAACGAATGCCAAATTCGTAATCAGCGCCCCCGAAAACCCCGAAATCGAGTATAATATCGCGAAAGTCGACCCGACACCCAATATTCAAATGGACGCGGCAGGGTTACTGTAGCTCTGCAAATTTGCCAAAAACACTTTTCTGGACCAGATTTCAACGTAGAATCGTTTGAAACCACTGTTGAACCGATTCGGCAACGCATTCGAGCGCTACAGACGCTGAAACGCGAAAAGCGCAATTTTTGACCCCGGAGTCAAAAAAGTTCCACCAAGATAACTTTTTTGTGTCCTAACCGATTTTCTCCGCTCATGGCTCATTCGATAGAGGATATCTGGGAAGAAGCACCAAAAGCGGTCTCGCGGCTCTAGCTGCTACCTATCGCGCACAGCAAACCGTCAAAGTCGGAAAATAGCGAAAAATCGCGAATTTTTCAAATTTGGCGCCAAAATGGGTCCCGCAGCGATCCAATTCTTTTTTTGCCGACTCGGCACTATCGAGGGCTACAACATATCAAAAGATAGTATATACCATTATATGCAACTTTCTCGAGTTCTACCTTGTGTAACCCATTTTTCAGTACTTTGAAAAAATAAATTTTTGAATTTCCCGCCAACGGGGTCCCGAAGCGTGACCCCATATGTCGTGCAGGTTGCCCACCTACTAGGCCTACCCAACGCAAAAGACCGTTTGCAAATCGGCCGCTTCACGCGCGAGCTACATCCGTTGCAATTTACTGCGTTTCGGGCACAAACGCTATATACTCCACACTTTTTTCGCCCGGCCTCAGCCGGGCGAACCCCTACGAGAGCTTATCGTGCGTGCGTTCGTTCGTTCGTCCGTCCGTCACGCTCTCAGATCTCGGCGTCGGTAAGTTGTAGGAAGGAGATCTTGGGCTCTACGGAAAGGTCTTGACTCACTGATCATTCAGCTAAGAGACTTCGAAATTCAAAAGTTTGAATTGCGCGCGCTACAGTAACCCGAAGGTTCAAATTGAAAACGGCTATTACTCGCTCGTCTTACGTCGTAGAGCGGCGTGCGATAGGTCAACTGAAAGGTCTCGACGTGCTCTTTCGTTTGGCATAAACATTTTCTTAATTACGCAAACACGCAACACGAAAAGCGACATTCTCGCGTTTTTAACGCAGAAATCGCTCTAACTCGCTCAGCGTGCGTCGTACGGAGACGATCTTGGGTTGGTTGGATAGCTCTCGACTCACTGATCATTTGTTCTTCTATTTGTCGAAACTTAAAAGTTTGAATTTCGGGAGCTACAGTAACCCAAAGGTTTAAAACGCAAAACTTATCTAACTCGCTCATCTTCCGTCATAGAGAGACGATCTTGAGTTCCTTGAATAGGTTTCGGTACACTGATAATTCCGTTAAGAGAAGTCGAAATTCAAAAGTTTGAATTGCGCGCGCTACAGTAACCCGAAAGTCCAAAACGCAAAACGGATCTAACACGCTCGTCTTACGTCGTAGAGCGGCGTGCGATAGGTCAACTAAAAGGTCTCGACGTGCTCTTTCACTTGGCGTTAAAATTTTGTTAATTACGCAAACACGCACCACGAAAAACGACATTCTCCGTTTTTAGCATAGAAATCGCTCTAACTCGCTCAGCGTGCGTCGTAGAGAGACGATCTTGAGTTGCTGGATAGCTCTTGACTCACTGATCATTTGTTCTCCTATTGGTCGAAACTCAAAACTTTGAATATCGCGAGCTACAGTAACCCAAAGGTTCAAACAGCAAATGGGCCCTAACTTGCTCGTCTTACGTTGTAGAGCGGCATTCGTTCGACCGTTTGAAAGCTTACGTGGAGGCAGTTGTTGAACGGTCATTCCTAAAGAAAAACTTTTGTTTTTTAAACCCTTGTCTTACGAACAACTTTGTCTGCTAAAAAAATTAATCCCGGGCGATCCCAATGTTGCCTTGCAACAACCGCTCAGAAATGCGTGTGTCTTGCTCAAAAAATTAATCCCGGGCGATCCCAATGTTGCCCTGCAAGAACCTCTCAGAAAGGAGCGTGTCAGAAGTAGCGCATGAATAGTGGACTCCGGGCGGGCGCGCGTCATATCGGAAAGGCTTCGAAATACTTTACAAAAGTATCCACTCTTTTACTCTTCCACTTTCAAACACTCACAAACCACTCTGTATTAATAAAACAACTCAACTTTTTTAAAACAGCTTGTTGTGGAGTATAAAAACATTGAAAAAATATTTCTTACTGCGGACTCGCTCAGTCATATTTCTCAATGCTCCGCTGCGTTGGAGTTCACAATGTAACTGAGTGTCCGCATGCAATGACATTCATGCACCGTTTCTTCGCGGACACTCACGCACGCATGTTGCTGACTGCAGAGTCTGCCTGCGGAATGAGACAGCTAGATTAGGAGTGATCCATTGCATCAACGATACGTTATTTTGCTCTACTTTTAGAGGAGAAACTCACTCGTGCCTCTCTACTCTACTGGTGTACGCGCGTGCACTCCGAAGATTCAAGGAATGTGGTCTCTTTGTTGCTAAAATGCAAAGAGGCGAACTTGGCCTAAGCCTGAACCTAAGCCTAAGCCTAAACCTAAGCCTAAGCCCTTTACATAATGTAATTCGACTACAGTATATCACAGAATCGATTCTCCGACTCATTCTGAGAATACATCAAAGAATTTCATTCTGAAGTTGCATCACTTATTGCAGTTTATATCACAAAATTTGATTATCGTATATCACAAAACTGATTCTCCAACTTATTCTAAATTTACATCTCGGATCGGCGTTTACATCACGGAATCGGGTTACGGTACAACACAGAATCGATCCCCCGATCGATTCTGAGATTACATCACGGATCGGCGTTTACATCACGGAATCACGGATTCACACATCACGGATCACGGATCATACATCACGGAATGATAGTTGCCGAAGTTTTGTACCGGTCATGTCATGACAATCTAACTCAGCTTAATTGTCTGACAAGACAAGACAATTTAGATTGTCCCGGGTTTTCAAAGACAAGACAATCAAAATGATCATTTGGGACAAATAGGTAACTGGTAAATTGTCCTTAACTTGTCCTTTGTGGGATGGATTACACACATTCAGCGCGCCCCAATTCAGTGTTGCGGGGACTGTTTCTGGGACTATAAGTGAAGTACTTAATCTAGGCGTATGTAGTGTTAACTTGCACTGCATGGGAAACGTTAGCTCCAAGCAGGTGAACAAAGCATCAACCCAGAACAGACACGACCCTCTCTGGGACAATCTAGGGACAATATAAGGACAATTTTGGGACAAGACGAGACAAAATCAAGACAATTTAAGAAATTGGACGTAGGACAAAGACAAAGACAAGACAATTTCCAATTTGGGGTCTAATACAAAGACAAAAGACAAGGCAATTGACAAAATCCTGAGACAATGGCATGTCTGGTTGGTACTGCGAAGTACAAGACACTTCTCCCGCAGAACGGCCTCATCGGGGACGACTCGATCTTCATCGGCGTCCAGAAGAAGGAGATTGGCACAGGCCAATTCGGCAGCACCACTCTCTACTGGGTCTGGAACGAGACACACAAGGAGGGGCCCATCAGTCCCCTGCCTCTCGGCGAATCGGAGATCGTGAGTGGTGGCAAAGAAGACGGTATTTGGTTTCAAATCGATTCCATTCATTCACCTCCCCCTTCCTGTTCCCAAACCTCACACAACCGACCAGCTACCACCAATTTCCCGCTTGCAGAGCATGCCCGACCTCGACCAGCAGTGCGTCAAGCTGGAGCCGGTCACACCCAGCAGTCGATGGGGCGACAAGAGCTGTACCAGCAACAAGAAGGCCATCTGCGAGCTCGTCCCCATCGAGCGTGAGCGACTCCCGCTTTATGTACAGACAAACAACACGCTTGTACACTACGCGCCGCATGAGCGACTGTCTCAAATGCGAGGTACAGAGAAGTACAGTGTTGTCTGCGCAGGCCATCTTTAGAAGCGTCAACCGATCTGGGGCAGCCACTGCCACTTTCAGACTCCCCGTGCGATAAGAACCAAGAGGATCACAACATCTGCCCTCAGTGGCAGCAGGCGGTGGCCAATGGCATGACTCAGTACGCGGGCATGGCAGCTGCCAAGCACCTGCCGGATTTCATCCATCTGGACAGCGACGAGTATATGCCCAAGGTACAAATTACAGGCTGCGAGGACTCGGAAATTCACTTCAATACGGGCCCTTTGCACTTGCAGTACTGTCCCTTTCTGCGCCACCATCAAGGGGTGCTGGCCGCCTGCTGCCACGCCATGTGGGACCTTTGCAAGAGCTTCATATGAACCCTTCCCATGCAGGCAATGACTTTTGCTGCGCTAGCGCGTCGCTGTCCGTTCCTAGAGTGGCTGAAGTCGTGACGGCCAGTCCGGCATTCGATCATTACAGTGTTCCGTATCAACATGCTCATAGTCCGGTGGCAGCCTACGCACTTCCTTCGTCATACCTTGCGATCATGTGAATTTGCATTGACCGTGTGTGTACGCGTACCAGACGCGAAACGCAGCGAGGTAGGGCATCATCTTTGACATCTCCTGCGCGGCACCCCACATGTTCTGCATGTGCGTCAACTGTACAAAATCCGGGGCGTTATACGATGAACTCCGGACTACAATCGTTCCGCCAACGTGGCGCGGCGTAGTCGAATCGAATTCTATGGTCTTGTCGCTTGACGCCACAAACTGGTCAGCGCGGCGAGGCGGCGACCTTCGGCGGCTTTGCTCTAAAAGGAGCGATGTTCATTAGGTTTTCGCGTGGTAAGTTCTCCGCGCGTCGTTTGCCGTACTCCGCACCCACCGGGTTCCATTAGCCCAATCTCTCTTCGACAAGAGCGCCCGCAGAAGGCCTGGTCGAAATCGCCTTCTGCCACTGGTCACGGAGCCGCCGGCAAGCGCCACGAAGTGGTTGGGGTTATTGGCCAGCCATCGAGGGACGCCGCCGCGATCCGCATACGACTCCTTGGCTTCCGCCGAAGCCAATGACCCCAGTAGAAACGTCGTCGCCAGAAGAGCCAGCGAAAAGCGGGCCATTTCTCTTCTCTTCGAGATTACGGTGCAACGCTTAATGAAGTGGTGAAGCGCTCCACCCCTTCTTCTTCACACGCCGGTGCATAATGTGGAATGATTCATACGAGGTACGTTGCGTGACCCTCCCGCGCCCGCGTCAGATGTGGAATAGAGGTGGAAATAGGCCTCTTCTTTGTGCACTTTCTTTCGAGCAGGTCGGAGCGCTTCATTACGCCCACGGATGTCGCGTGACACAACTACATGTGTTCCGGCCCATCATAACAAAGGACAAGTTTGCAAAATGCTTGCGTAGGTTGGATGAAAGATACGGTAGGCACCAGTGCCCTCTAAGCACCGGGTGATCGTGACAATTATTTTCCTCCTCTGAGCAACTTTGCGAGGACAACAGCCAATCAAGCAGAGCAACTTCATAATGCGTATGAAAGACAGCTCTGGATATGAGAGCCCCCCTCCCCCAATCCTCCCATCCCCCCCCCTCCCCCCAAGAACTTCCGGGTACCCCATATGGGGGAAGACGCAGTGTGTTTCGATGCTGGTTACTAGCCGTGGCCGAGCACATCGAGTGATGTCAAACGAGATGTGCGCACCTCTCTACCTCATGCCATGTTAGTGTCGTTGTGTTTCTTCCAATCGGGTTACTGTAGTACGGAAATGTGAATTCTTTCGGCCAATGACTTTGCGAGTAGAGATCTGAGAGCCTATGTGCCATCTTCGTCGTCGTCGTCGTCGTCGTCGTCGTCGTCGTCGTCGTCGTCGTCGTCGTCGTCGTCGTCGTCGTCGTCGTCGTCGTCGTCGTCGTCGTCGTCGTCGTCGTCGTCGTCGTCGTCGTCGTCGTCGTCGTCGTCGTCGTCGTCGTCGTCGTCGTCGTCGTCGTCGTCGTCGTCGTCGTCGTCGTCGTCGTCGTCGTCGTCGTCGTCGTCGTCGTCGTCGTCGTCGTCGTCGTCGTCGTCGTCGTCGTCGTCGTCGTCGTCGTCGTCGTCGTCGTCGTCGTCGTCGTCGTCGTCGTCGTCGTCGTCGTCGTCGTCGTCGTCGTCGTCGTCGTCGTCGTCGTCGTCGTCGTCGTCGTCGTCGTCGTCGTCGTCGTCGTCGTCGTCGTCGCCGTCGTCGTCGTCGTCGTCGTCGTCGCCGTCGTCGTCGTCGTCGTCGTCGTCGTCGTCGTCGTCGTCGTCGTCGTCGTCGTCGTCGTCGTCGTCGTCGTCGTCGTCGTCGTCGTCGTCACTAAAATAGTCTGCACAAATTTACGAGAGTCGCATCAGGTGCACCAGCCACAACTTTGCGCCACACGGTTGCCGGAGTAATGTGTTCGACCTAATTTTGACTTCGGCGACACAATTGCCGGCCGATGTGATAATGCGCCCAAAAGACTGCTGAGGTGAAGCCGGTTCGGTAGGAAAAGTCGAGTGCAGACCCACTAGCGGGCCCGGGGGGGCAGGGGGGGGGGGGGGACTGCCCCCCCTTACGGTCCGACCTTTGAGAAAAAATTTTCTCAAACGACACACGAATATCAAAAAATTTCGCCTGCGGCGCTATTTTGTAAGAGAATTTGCCATTTAGGGACCAAAAATCGCCAAATTTTGGCCTGCGGCGCTCAATTTAGGCAAATTTTTGTACAGGGAAGGCGAACAAGCTGTGTGTGTAAAAAGTTCAACCTATACTTTGTGTCTGTCAAATTTTGGTGAACAGTATAGTGAACTTTGTACACATCGTTAGCCGCATCTGGAGAAAGTGTCTTGAGAATGTGTACTTTAATGCCAAGTGCACCTATCCCCACGATACGGTTGTCTGTACAGCTGATCTGAAGCTCAGTGATATCGCCGCGTTCGCTATATGTTATCGGCATGATACGACGCCGTTTATCTGATGATTCCTACCTGTGTGAAAACGTCACATCCAACAAAACAAGCTGTGTGTGTAAAAAGTTCAACCTATACTTTGTGCCTGTCAAATCTTGGTGAACAGTGTTGTGAATTTCATTCGCATAATTAGCCGTATCTAGAGAAGGTATCTTGAAAACGCGTACCACAATTGAAGTGCAGCCATTACCACGATACGGTTGTCTGTACAACTGATCTAAAGCTCAGTGAATCGCCGCGTTCGCTATATGGTATCGGCATGATACGACGCCGTTCATCTGAAGTTTTATACCCGTGGGAATACACCACATCGAACAAAAAAGTTGCCAAATATTTGGTGCAGTCGTTCTCTACCAGGAATTCCGTTTGGTGTACGTATTTCTGCGTTATGACGCTTTTGACAAATTGTAGAATTTTGGCAAATTGTGGCGTATTTCTATAAAATTCCACAATTGCAAACAATTTCGTTTGTGTTACAAATTATCCGCGGTCTATGCTCTTTCCATTTCTGAAGAAATTTCGCCGCTAGTTCACCAATCGATAAAGCCGATTTTCGACATTTTTGGATTTTAATTGTGAATATCTCAAAAATGCAATATTTCAAAACTGAAAAGCTATGCCACAAATTCTTATTGGCTTACGACCTTTCAGTTTCTGCATTCACATTCGTCAATAAATGACGTTCTATTTTTGTCAATTTATGAAATTTCGACAAACAATTGCGTATTTCTATCAAATTCCACATTGACAAAAATTTTCTTTTGTGTTACAAATTACAGCGGCCCGTGCTCTTTCCATTTCTGAAGAAATTTTGCGTCTAGCTCATCAGGTGAAAAAGTTGATTTTCGACATTTTTGGTTTTTATTGTGAATATCTCGAAAATGCGAAATTAGCAACAGAAACGGACATTGGATCCGTACTCAGCGACCTTGACTCTACTTGACCACATATGCCACATGTTTTACTTCGGTGCCACGAACACACAGACAGACAGACATTGTCATCCGTATATATATGTTGCAGTCAGCAGCCGTCTTCAGGCGATTGCCGTCTAGACGGCTATCGCCTGGTCGATCAGGCCGCGGCCGTCTTCTCGGGGAAAAGACGGCCATCGCCTGGTGCGTCAGGCGATGGCCGTCTTCTGCTCAACAAGCTGTTTTAAAAAAGTTGAGTTGTTTTATTAATACAGAGTGGTTTGTGAGTATTTTAAAGTGGAAGAGCAAAAGAGTGGATACTTTTGTAAAGTATTTCGAAGCCTTTCCGATATGACGCGCGCCCGCCCGGAGTCCACTATTCATGCGCTACTTCTGACACGCTGCTTTCTGAGCGGTTCTTGCAGGGCAACATTGGGATCGCCCGGGATTGATTTTTTGAGCAAGACACACGCATTTCTGAGCGGTTGTTGCAAGGCAACATTGGGATCGCCCGGGATTAATTTTTTTGGCAGACAAAGTTGTTCGTAAGACAAGAATTAAAAAAAACAAAAGTATTTCTTTAGGAATGACCGTTCAACATTTCAACAACTGCCTCAACGTAAGCTTTAACGGTCGAACGAATGCCGCTCTACAACGTAAGACGAGCGAGTTAGGGCTGATTTGCTGTTTGAACTTTTAGGTTACTGTAGCTCGCGATATTCAAACTTTTGAGTTTCGACCAATAGAAGAACAAATGATCAGTGAGTCAAGAGCTATCCAGCAACTCAAGATCGTCTCTCTACGGCGCACGCTGAGTGGGTTAGAGCGATTTCTATGCTAACAAGCTGTTTTAAAAAAGTTTTGTTTTATTAATACAGAGTGGTTTGTGAGTGTTCTAAAGTGGAAGAGTAAAAGAGTGGATACTTTTGTAAAGTGTTTCGAAGCCTTTCCGATATGACGCGCGCCCGCCCGGAGTCCACTAGCGCTACTTCTGAAACACTCCTTTCTGAGGGATTCTTGCAAGGCAACATTGGGTTCGCCCGGGATTTAATTTTTTGAGCAAGACACACGCATTTCTGAGCGGTTGTTGCAAGGCAACATTGGGATCGCCCGGGATTAATTTTTTTAGCAAGACGCACGCATTATCGAGCGGTTGTTGCAAGGCAACATTGAAATCGCCCGGGATTAATTCTTTGAGCAAAATGGATTTGTTATGAAGCAGATGATTAAGGAAGGAAGACCACTTAACATCGTTCTAACCTAGGTACCTACCTACTACAACTACATATCAAACGCTATGCTGCTGTACTAATGAGGTGTACAGTACAAGGTGTTAGGCTAATGAGTTGAAAACTTTGTTTTGTAGTGTTACTTTGCCATGGTAATTCATTCAATTTGAAGACGCGATATGTTTTTGGTTAGAAAAGCTCCCACATGAATAGACAGTACACTTGTCAAAAGCGGCGGCTATGTACTGATCACATAACAGCGTCACTGTTTATACAACGCCACAGATAAGTCAATGCTACTAAGAAAACATGTTGTAAGTATTTAAACAGTTGCCGCAAATGATCACGAGGAAAAGAAATCCGTACACGTTATATTAGCGGCAAATCACGACCAACAACAGTTCGACACACACAACAGCAGCCCTAGAACAGTCCAGCAGATTGGCGTTTTGAAGTGGCAGTAAAAACTTGATCGTGACTTCGCCAAGCTAAAATGTTTAAGGTAGTCTCAATTGTATAGTAATTAAAACTAACAGGTTACCTCTGCATAATACAGCAGACAAACAGAAAGCAAACACCTCACTCACATTCAAACAACAGCTGGCAGGCAAATTGGGCAGCAGTCTGGTATGCTTCGTGTTGACTGATGAAGTGTTTTCACTGGATTGTAAGAGGCCGTCTTGTGATGTTGTAGTAGTAGTTTCTGGAGAGTAGCAACTAGCTGCAATGGAATACCTATGTTGTGTGTAATAAACAAATTTTGAAGAAATATCAATATTTATTATTCACCTGAAGGACGTGAGCAAAGTATTGTCCAACTGACAGCAGCAATGACAGAGGCTCTGATAACTGCAGCCCGCGCTCTGACAGTTGGCCCTAAAACAACAGTACTGCGTTGATTAATTAAGACAACACAATAAGTGTGAATAACCTCACCAACCATTTTAATGGGATTTCAGAACTGGCCAATGACAGCAGCAATGACTTCAGGCTATCAATGACGTCAGCCTGTGCTCTGTCATCAGCTGAGAGCCTGTTTCTGAATAGAACAATGTACATGTATTTCAGGAAAGTTCCCCCCTACTGGGGGGTAAGGACAGGTGAATTTGTTCGCCCTAAAGAAGACTGATGATGAACAGGCTGTGTATCTCAGATGACTTCGGGCCCTCTACTACACGAACAAATTCAGCGTGCTCTGTTCACGCGCACGGCGCTTATCACGTGCGCACAACGTACATGCGGAGTACGCTATCCTCTATACTAATCTCGCGATCTCTATCTGTTTGTCTGTCTTTGAACACGATAACTCTCGACCGCGGCCAAGGATCCCAGACATCTATACATTTTCGGAACCGTCTTCGGACGGGGAACAGCTTCTCCTATATGGCGTCGCTTAAATCGTCCGAAATTCGTGCGAAATTGGGCAAATATCGACTGCGCAGTACATCGTAGGGGTGCAACTTCGCGGGTTGAATTCGCGCCGTACAGTAATCCAATCATTTATTTCCGTTGCGCTTTATGCGATGGCGCACTTCTGTTGGGCTAATGTTCGCAACAGCTCTTAGGCTTTCGCAATGGTGCTGGTGCAGCGACGTCGTAGGAACAACGCTGCGATAACCGTTCTGACACTGGGCGATACTTGGATGCGCAAGGACAGAAGTTGGGTGCTATGATGTCGAGAGCGCCCCTTGCGCTACAACAGGCAGCGAGTATCCACACGAGTGCGTGAGTTGCGCGACAACGGGCTCCCGAGTATCCGCTCGAACACGTAGTAGTAGTCCCTAATACACGTAAAATGACACATTTCACAAGATATAGGGACTACTACTCACGTGAGTTGCGCGACAACGGGCTCCGAACATTTCCTCGAACGCGTGAGTTGCGCGACAACGGGCTCCGAATATTTCCTCGAACGCGTAACATCGCTCTCTAAAGCTGCAGCGCGTCACCTGCGCGACATCGGTCTCTGAAGGTGCAGCGCGTCACCTGCGCAACATCGGTCTCTGAAGCTGCAGCGCGTCAGCTGCGCGACATCGGTCCTCTGAAACTGCAGCGCGTCATCTGCGCGCCATTGGTCTCTGAAGCTGCGACGCGTTATCCGCGGGCTATAGACTCTAGTCTACCACTATCAAAACGTGTGTGCTTCAGTGCCTGCTACCGCATCTCACATGTCTGCAGTCTGCACTCAGCGCAACGCGAGGGTGGTGGACCCCATGCTCTAACCCCCACTTTGACCGCTCAACCATGCACGCAAGCAGAGGGCTTCACATGCTAACAGAGCTTCTGGAGGTATTAACGTTGGTAAATGCACATTCTGCACTAATGCTGGGTAAGCGCTTTGCAGTACACACACAAACGACAAACAAAGAGACCCATAATTTGGTGAGAGTTGGGCACCCATATAGAGCACGCTGAATTTGTTCGTGTAGTAGAGGGCCCGAAGTCATCTGAGATACACAGCCTGTTCATCATCAGTCTTCTTTAGGGCGAACAAATTCACCTGTCCTTACCCCCCAGTAGGGGGGAACTTTCCTGAAATACACACCCTGTCCATGTCCACAGAGTGGACACCTTGGGGGGGGGGGGGGGGGGGGGGGGGGGCAGGGGGTGGGAGCGTAGAGCAGGTTTGTTGAGAGGCGACATAGACAGGTCTGCTTTGAAAGGATTGCCGTTGTAGGTGTGGGGACACAGACAGGTCTGGCCACAGGAGGTTGGATGCATAGACAGGTCTGGCCACAGGAGGTTTGATGCATGGACAGGTCTGGCCACGGGGAATGCGGCACCGACACGTGTGGAAAGTTTGACGTCGTCTACGAATTTCAGGTAAAATCAGGTAAACGAAACCTAAATCGCAAAACTAACACCAGATTCGTGTTCTACGTCCTCGGAAACCCCGGCAACAACTCTCAACTCAATTTCGAAAACTCGGTCCCAGGACCCAAAATTTGACCCACCGGGCGCCGAAATCAGGCAAAGGGCAGCCCGAATCCCGAAATAAACACCGGATTCGTGTTCTGTGTCCTCGAAAACCCCAGAGACAACTGTAAACCTGATTTTCAGAATTTGATCCCAGGACCCAAAATTGACCAACCGGGCACTGAAATCGGCAAATGGCACCCCGAATCCCGAAACAAACACCGGATTCGTGTTCAGCGTCGTCGAAAACCCCAGAAACAACTGTAAACTCAGTTTTGAAATTTTTGGCCCAGGACCCAAAAATCCATACTCGGTGGGACTTTTGTCACCGAGTAACTTTTTAGTGGTATGACTTAGAAAGATGAAATGTTTTACACATTTATTCACCCTATGGTACTCTTTGCCGGACAACTTCGCTTGGCGCCCCAGCCTGCACCACCAGAGCTCGGCCGTCTTGAGTCACCTGCATACTGTAGTGGTTCCAACATTTGGGCATCCATATCTCTAGAACCAAACAACCTAGGAAGATGAAATGTTTTACACATTTATTCACCCTATGGTGGTCTAGACCGGATCACTTCGATTGGCGCTCCAGCCTGCACCAGTAGAGCTCGGCCGTCTTGAGCCGAGCCCCGGATGCGCACAGATTCCGACCTTTGGTCCTCCATATCTCAGGAACCGCACAACCTAGGAAGATGAAATGTTCTACACATTTAATCGCCCTATGGTGGTCTTGGGTGGATCACTTCGATTGGGGCCCTAACTTGCACTGGTAGAGCTCCGGCGTCTTGAGCCGAGCCCTGGATGCGTACCGATTCCGACCTTTGGTCCTCTATATCTCAGGAACCGTACAACCTAGGAAGATGAAATGTTCTACACATTTAATCGCCCTATGGTGGTCTTGGGTGGATCACTTCGATTGGGGCCCTAACTTGCACCGGTAGAGCTCCGGCGTCTTGAGCCGAGCCCCGGATGCGTACCGATTCCGACCTTTGGTCCTCCATATCTCAGGAACCGTACAACCTAGAAAGATGAAATGTTCTACACATTTAATCGCCCTATGGTGGTCTTGGGTGGATCACTTCGATTGGGGCCCTAGCTTGCACCACCAGAGCTCGGCCGTCTGGGAGTCTGGACTTAGCCAAAATTTCGGCCAATTCTTTGATCGGGGCCTACGACCGCAATACTCAACCGACCTCTGTGATTTTTTAACATAATAAATGCGGTTGATAGGCTAATCTAACGAGCCATAAAACTCTGCTCTAGCTACTGCCGTTCGCGAGAACGAGGCCGAAAACATGGCAATCAGTACAAGATTGATGAATTTTTTGAGAGTTTTTGTTTAATATCTCGGGAACCACTCAACCGATCCGGCTGAAATTTTTGCACAGTACTTCTTGTTACTATGAACAACTATGGTGAAAATTTCACCCCGATCGGTTATGTCTACCTATATGACGTAGTACTAACCCATAGTCCCCGGAGGCGCACTAGCCCCCGGCCGAACAAATTGGGTTGAGCGCTGACGCGCTCAACCCGATTTGATGAGAGTTAGACTGAAGTAAATATTTATTAACTATCATATAAATGACACTGACAAATTAATTTGATAATGCATTGACTAATTAAGTTACTGTTCTATCCAATAGTTAACACACTAATTTATGATTAGCTAAATTGTGCCCCAATTGCCACTTACGCAGACGTCCAGGCACTCTGGAGTTCCACCATCTGTTGTAGAACTCTCATAATTGGCACAGATGGTCGCTGCTCACTCCAGGCTGGCATATCTGAATAGCCATGATATTGAATAAAGCATACAATTCAAAAATAAATAAATAGTTGCCCACCTTTGCAAAAGGTAGATTAAGCCGCCAGACTGCTGCACCAATTAGGCGTTCCGACTTTCCATTTAGCAAGTCTATTTATCTAATGTCCTGTCTCCTTTTCTTTTGGTATCTGGGTGGTGTCCCGACAGAGGAGCGACAGACAAAGGAGCGACAGACAGAGGAGCGACGACAAAGGAGCGACGCGACAAAGGGGCGACACGACAAAGGAGCGACGGACAAAGGAGCGACAAGATCACTTTTGATTTGCGAGTTCAATTTAATAGTTTTGACGCTCAGAGCCCATTGAGCAGCAACGTGCAATGCTCCGTCGATCTACCGTAAATCCTCCAATAAGCGCCCTGTGCGCTTATTTTTTAACCTACCTCTAGGAGGGGCGCTTATTGGTGGAGGGGGGGGGCTTATTCGAGGGGGTTGGTGAGCTTATTGGAGGATTTACAGTATTCTTAAATCTTTTTGCCTTATGTCGTTAAGATATAATTTGAAAAGTTGTATTCATGGTTACTAAAATTGCTAAAATTTTGATGATCCAACTTGAATTATCAAACATTTGGGCGCCAGTAACGATAAGATTGATCCCATACCCTTCCTTCAGTTGTCGCGCTTGACGATGTTAATGCGACTGCTATAGCCCAATTCAATCAGCTATTCGAAATAAATTTGCAAGGAATTAGGAACAGAAGTAAGAGCAGGTAGGGAGGTGGACGTGGAGTTGACCGGTTCTGAGCGTCAAAACTTGTCAAATAAGCCAATGAATCGAAAGTGAACTTGTCGCTCCTTTGTCCGTCGCTCCTTTGTCGTGTCGCCCCTTTGTCGCGTCGCTCCTTTGTCGTCGCTCCTCTGTCTGTCGCTCCTTTGTCTGTCGCTCCTCTGTCGGTAAACCCTTTCATCATAGTTTATGTATCTTATGCCACATATTCTTTCACATCGACTCATTCATCACATGCATCTTTCTCTGATTTCAAAAGCTCTTTGCCACAAAGGTAAATTCATTTGCAATTGAGAATGGTTTGCTCTGCGCAATGGACAAAGTCCACTGCGTAGAGCACGCCATTCGCAACTGCAAATGACTGTATCTTTCTTCATTGTTTATGACCCATGACTTGATGTTGCGGTGTCTTCTCTCTTAATAACTCACTGTCATTCATCAAGAATTCATTTGCAATTGAGAATGGTTTGCTCTGCGCAATGGACAAAGTCCACTGCGTAGAGCACTCCATCAAGCGTCTTCTACGGTTGTGGCCGCTTTGTCTGTGTTAAAGTAGCTCTTTTATGTGAAACCGTAACGAGGTTCCTTACTTGATTCGTCGTACTACGACACGAAGTGCGTCCATCGTCAACAAAATGAACAACTTATGTGTATAGGTACATACTAGCCGTTCCTTCCCGTTGCAGAAGAATTCCTGAGATCTGAATATCATGGAATGTAGTCGTCAATGGCCGTAATGTCCTGTTGCATGATCTGTCCTGTTCAAGGTCTGTCCGTTGCAAGGTCTGTCCCGTTGTGAGCCAACGGCGCTGGTCGCCTCGCACGCGCGCCGCAACGTCCGCCCTGTTCATTGTCAAGGTCTGACCTGTTGCAAGATTTGCCCTGTTGAAGGGTCTGTCCTATTCCAGGGTTTGTCCTGTTGCAAGGCCTGTCCTGTTGCAAGGCCTGTCCTGTTGCAAGATCTGTCCTGTTGCAAGATTTGCCCTGTTTTAAGATCTGTCCTGTTGCAAGATCTGTCCTGTTGCAAGATTTGCCCTGTTGTAAGATCTGTCCTGTTGCAAGATCTGTCCTGTTGCAGGGTCTGTCCTGTTGCAAGATCTGTCCTGTTGCAAGATTTGCCCTGTTGTAAGATCTGTCCTGTTGCAAGATCTGTCCTGTTGCAGGGTCTGTCCTGTTGCAAGATCTGTCCTGTTGCAAGGTCTGTCCTGTTGCAAGATCTGTCCTGTTGCACGATCTGTCCTGTTGCAAGATCTGTCCTGCTGCAAGGACTGTCCTGTTGCAAAATCTGTCCTGTTGCAAGGTCGCAAAATCTGTCCTGTTGCAAAATCTGTCCTGTTGCAGGATTTGTCCTGTTGCAAGATTTGTCCTGTTGCAAAATCTGTCCTGTTGCAAGGTCTGTCCTGTTGCACGATCTGTCCTGTTGCAAGATCTGTCCTGTTGCAAGGACTGTCCTGATGCAAAATCTGTCCTGTTGCAAGGTCTGTCCTGTTGCAAAATCTGTCCTGTTGCAAAATCTGTCCTGTTGCAAGGTCTGTCCTGTTGCACGATCTGTCCTGTTGCAAGATGTGTCCTGTTGCAAGATCTGTCCTGTTGCAAGATTTGCCCTGTTGTAAGATCTGGCCTGTTGCAAGATCTGTCCTGTTGCAGGGTCTGTCCTGTTGCAAGATCTGTCCTGTTGCAGGGTCTGCCCTGTTGCAGGGTCTGTCCTGTTGCAAGATGTGTCCTGTTGCACGACCTGTCCTGTTGCAAGATGTGTCCTGTTGCAAGATCTGTCCTGTTGCAAGATTTGCCCTGTTGCAAGATCTGTCCTGTTGCAAGATCTGTCCTGTTGCAGGGTCTGTCCTGTTGCAAGATCTGTCCTGTTGCAAGATCTGTCCTGTTGCAAGATCTGTCCTGTTGCACGATCTGTCCTGTTGCAAGATCTGTCCTGTTGCAAGGTCTGTCCTGTTGCAAAATCAGTCCTGTTGCAAGGTCTGTCCTGTTGCAAAATCTGTCCTGTTGCAAGATTTGTCCTGTTGCAAGATTTGTCCTGTTGCAAAATCTGTCCTGTTGCAAGATTTGTCCTGTTGCAAAATCTGTCCTGCTGCAAGATTTGTCCTGCTGCAAGATTTGTCCTGTTGCAAGATTTGTACTGTCGCAAAATCTGTCCTGTTGCAAAATCTGTCCTGTTGCAAGGTCTGTGCTATTGCAAGATGTGTCCTGTTGCAAAATCTGTCCTGTTGCAGAAGGTCTGTCCTGTTGCGAGCCAATAGCGCTGGTCGCCTCGCGCGAGCATCCTGTTGCAACGTCTGTACTGTTGCAACATTTGTCCTGTTGCAGAAAGTCAGTCCTGTTGCAAGCCAACAGCGTTGACTGCCTCGCGAACGCGCCGTACAAAGCGTAGCGCAAAAAAATGATAGAAAGCGGACAGATTTTCCGGTTGCAAGATCTGTCCTGTTGCAAGATTTGTCCTGTTGCAAAATCTGTCCTGTTGCAAAGGTTTGTCCTGTTGCGAGCCACCGGCGCTGGTCGCCTCGCGCGACGATCCTGTTGCAACGTCTGTACTGTTGCAGCGCCCTGTTGCAGAAAGTCTGTCCTGTTGCAAGCTAATGGCGCTGACTGCCTCACGAACGCGCCGTACAAAGCGGCGCACAAAACAAATGCTAGAGAGCGGGCCGATTGTCCTGTTGCAAGATCTGTCCTGTTGCAAGCGAAATAGTCGCTGAAGCGGCTTGAATTGCCTGCGCGAGCATTGTCGTACTGTTCGGCTCTGTTGAATTGCACATTGCAAGGTTCTCTGCTGTACTGCGCACTGCCGCACTGTTCGCTTTTGCAAGGCTCTGCTACCGTGCATTGCCGTACTGTTCAGGCAAAGCCTGCGTTGAAGGCAGGCAGCAACAGGCGACGCTGGCCGTGCAGCGATTGATTCTCTGCGGCCGATCGATCGAAGCGAGCGAGCTTCTCTGCGGGACGCCGCTGGCGTCCTGCTGGCTTCCTAGCGCGTGCGTGCTGAAGCTTGGCGTGGCGAAGTGCTAGCGAGGCAAGCGCATGCTGAAGCGTCGCGTGGCGAAGTGCTAGGAAGGCAAGCGTACTCAGACGGACGGACGGACGGACGGACGGACGGATGGACAAAACACCTAGCTGGCATAGTAATGTAGACTAGCCGTTCCTTCCTGTTGCAGAAGAATTTGTGTGATCTGAATAGCACGGAATGTAGTCGTCAATGCCCGTAATCTCCTGTTGCATAATCTGTCCTGTTGAAGGTCTGTCCGTTGCAAGCTCGGTCCTGTTGTGAGCCAACGGCGGTGGTCGCCTCGTGCGCGCGCCGCAACGTCCGTCCTGTTCATTGTCAAGGTCTGACCTGTTGCAAGGCCTGTCCTGTTGCAAGGTCTGTCCTGTTGCAAGGTCTCTCCTGTTGCAAGATCTATCCTGTTGCAAGGCCTGTCGTGTTGCAAGGTTTGTCCTGTTGCAAGGTCTCTCCTGTTGCAAGATCTGTCGTGTTGCAAGGTCTGTCCTGTTGCCTGTTACAAAATCTGTCCTGTTGCAAGATCTGTCCTGTGGTAAGATCTGTCCTGTTGCAAGATTTGTCCTGTTGCAAAATCTGTCCTGTTGCAAGGTCTGTCCTGTTGCAAAATCTGTCCTCTTGCAAGATCTGCCCTGTTGCAAGATCTGTCCTGTTGCAGGGTTTGTCCTGTTGCAAGATTTGTCCTGTTGCAAAATCTGTCCTGTTGCAAGATCTCTCCTGTTGCAAGATCTATCCTGTTGCAAGGCCTGTCGTGTTGCAAGGTTTGTCCTGTTGCCTGTTACAAAATCTGTCCTGTTGCAAGATCTGTCCTGTGGTAAGATCTGTCCTGTTGCAAGATTTGTCCTGTTGCAAAATCTGTCCTGTTGCAAGGTCTGTCCTGTTGCAAAATCTGTCCTGTTGCAAGATCTGCCCTGTTGCAAGATCTGTCCTGTTGCAAGATTTGTCCTGTTGCAAGATTTGTCCTGTTGCAAAATCTGTCCTGTTGCAAGATTTGTCCTGTTGCAAGATTTGTCCTGTTGCAAAATCTGTCCTGTTGCAAGATTAGTCCTGTTGCAAGATCTGTCCTGTTGCAAGATCTGTCCTGTTGCAAGACCTGTCCTGTTGCAAGATTTGTCCTGTTGCAAAATCTGTCCTGTTGTAAGGTCTGTCCTGTTGCAAGATTTGTCCTGTTGCAAAATCTGTCCTGTTGCAAGATCTGTCCTGTTGCAAGATCTGTCCTGTTGCAAAATCTGTCCTGTTGCAAGATTAGTCCTGTTGCAAGATCTGTCCTGTTGCAAGATCTGTCCTGTTGCAAGACCTGTCCTGTTGCAAGATTTGTCCTGTTGCAAAATCTGTCCTGTTGTAAGGTCTGTCCTGTTGCAAGATTTGTCCTGTTGCAAGATTTGTCCTGTTGCAAAATCTGTCCTGTTGCAAGATTTGTCCTGTTGCAAGATTTGTCCTGTTGCAAAATCTGTCCTGTTGCAAGATTAGTCCTGTTGCAAGATCTGTCCTGTTGCAAGATCTGTCCTGTTGCAAGACCTGTCCTGTTGCAAGATTTGTCCTGTTGCAAAATCTGTCCTGTTGTAAGGTCTGTCCTGTTGCAAGATTTGTCCTGTTGCAAAATCTGTCCTGTTGCAAGATCTGTCCTGTTGCAAGATCTGTCCTGTTGCAAGATTGGTCCTGTTGCAAAATCTGTCCTGTTGCAAGATTTGTCCTGTTGCAAAATCTGTCCTGTTGTAAGGTCTGTCCTGTTGCAAGATTTGTCCTGTTGCAAAATCTGTCCTGTTGCAAGATCTGTCCTGTTGCAAGATCTGTCCTGTTGCAAGATTGGTCCTGTTGCAAAATCTGTCCTGTTGCAAGATTTGTCCTGTTGCAAAATCTGTCCTGTTGCAAGATCTGTCCTGTTGCAAGATCTGTCCTGTTGCAAGATCTGTCCTGTTGCAAGATCTGTCCTGTTGCAAGATCTGTCCTGTTGCAAGATCTGTCCTGTTGCAAGATCTGTCCTGTTGCAAGATCTGTCCTGTTGCAAAATCTGTCCTGTTGCAAGATTTGTCCTGTTGCAAGATCTGTCCTGTTGCAAGATTTGTCCTGTTGCTCCTGTTGCAAAATCTGTCTTGTTGCAGAAGGTCTGTCCTGTTGCGAGCCAATGGCACTGGTCGCCTCGCGCGACCATCCTGTTGCAACGTCTGTACTGTTGCAACATTTGTCCTGTTGCAGAAAGTCTGTCCTGTTGCACGCCGACAGCGCTGACTGCCTCGCGAACGCGCCGTACAAAGCGCCGCGCAAAACAAATGATAGAGAGCGGGCAGATTTTCCTGTTGCAAAATCTGTCCTGTTGCAAGATATGTCCTGTTGCAAAATCAGGCCTGTTGCGAGCCAATGGCACTGGTCGCCTCGCGCGACCATCCTGTTGCAACGTCTGCACTGTTGCAAGATTTGTGCTGTTGCAGAAAGTCTCTCCTGTTGCAAGCCAACGGCGCTGACTGCCTGCGAACGCGCCGTACAAAGCGCCGCGCAAAACAAATGGTAGAGAGCCGCCAGATCCAATGCGAGCTAAGGGGAGCGAGCCTGATTGAGCGGCACGTTGCCTTGCCGTACTGTTCAGGCGATGCCTGCGTTGAAGGCAGGCGGCAACAGGCGGCGCTGGCCGTGCAGGGATTGATTGCCGCCGCTGGCGTCCTGCTGGCTTCCTAGCGCGCGCGTGCTGAAGCGTCGCGTGGCGAAGTGCTAGCGAGGCAAGCGCATGCTGAAGCGTCGCGTGGCGAAGTGCTAGGAATGTACTGCGCAGTCGATATTTTCGCATTTTTTTGTGGAATTTAGTCATCGACTAAAGCCCATGATAGAATATGCACAACTGCAGAGCACGACGGTTCTTTTGAGCCGTAGATCATCGCGATCCGTCAAGTGGCGTTCAAATGGCGAGCGTTACGGACACTACACCTAGCTAGCTTAGTAATGTAGACTAGCGCCTTTAGCCCATAGGTGATACTGTATAGGTATCTATAGCTCGGCACCTATGGAAACAGAGCCATTTGCATCGACCCATGGAAATCAGCCACTGCTCACAACATGTATTGGCCTATGGTTCATGGCCAATGCTCACAACAGCCCATAGGAGAATCTGATAGATCTAAAGTAATTTGACACTGCGCCTCTATCAGTGCCTGCTTTTAGGGTTGCACCAGCTCCTACACCTCAGAATACATGGAAGCTAACACATGGAAGTTTGCATTTAGCCCATAGAAGATTTCAGATAGATCTAATGTCTTCTGACACTGTACCCCTGCCAGTGCCTGCATTTACCATTGCGCCCACTCCCGTGCCTTTGATTTGGCACTGCGCCTCTATCAGTGCCTGCTTTTAGGGTTGCACCAGCTCCTACACCTCAGAATACATGGAAGCTAACACATGGAAGTTTGCATTTAGCCCATAGAAGATTTCAGATAGATCTAATGCCTTCTGACACTGTACCCCTGCCAGTGCCTGCATTTACCATTGCGCCCACTCCCGTGCCTTTGATTACACTGAACTTTGCATACAGGTGTTTGTGTTTAGCCCATAAGAGGATTCAGATAGATCAAAAGTCTCTTGACACTGCGCCCTTGCCAGTGCCTGCATTTATCATCAAACCTGTTCCCATGCCTCTGAATACACTGAAGCTAACACATGGATGCTTGTGTTTAGCCCTTAGTAGATTTCAGATAGAGCTAATGTCTTCTGACACTGTGCCCCTGCCAGTGCCTGCATTTACATTTGAACCTGTCCCTGTGCCTCCAAATACCTGTAGGAGTCTCACAGTGACAGCTCTGGAGTGAATGGTCACGCGACAGTGCGAAGTTTACACGAAAATGACCAGCAGGCACTCTTCGGTGCTCAGAATGTACTGTGCAGTCGATATTTTCGTGAATTTTGTAGAATTTAGTAATTTGCAAAAGTTTTAAAATAGGAGGGGATTTCTTCCAGCCCACGACGGTCAGTTTAAGCTATAGATCTCCAGGATCCGTCAACTGTGTCAAGAGAAAATGGCCGGACAAACAGACAAACAGACAAACAAACACACTCTATGCCGCTTAGTATATAGGATTTTAAAATAGGAGGGGATTTCTTCCAGCCCACGACGGTCAGTTTAAGCTATAGATCTCCAGGATCCGTCAACTGTGTCAAGAGAAAATGGCCGGACAAACAGACAAACAGACAAACAAACACACTCTATGCCGCTTAGTATATAGGACTAGTGCCTTTAGCCCATAGGTGATACTGTATATCTATAGTTGAACACCTATGTAAACAGAGCCATTTGCATCGACCCATGGAAATCAGCCACTGCTCACAGCATGTATTGGCCTATGGTTCACGGCCAATGCTCACAACAGCTCACAGGAGATTCTGATAGATCTAAAGTCATTTGACACTGCGCCTTTATCAGTGCCTGCTTTTAGGGTTGCACCAGCTCCCATGCCTCAAAATACACTGAAGCTAACACACGGAAGCTTGCATTTAGCCCATAGGAGATTTCTGATAAATCTAATGTCTTCTGACACTGTGCCCCTGCCAGTGCCTGCATTTACCATTGCGCCCACTCCCGTGCTTTTGATTACACTGAACTTTGCATATAGGTGTTTGCGTTTAGCCCTTTCAGATAGATCAAAAGTCTCTTGACACTGCGCCCTTGCCAGTGCCTGCATTTATCATTGAACCTGTTCCCGTGCCTCTGAATACACTGAAGCTAACGCATGGATGCTTGTGTTTAGCCCTTAGAAGATTTCAGATAGAGCCAATGTGTTCTGACACTGTGCCCCTGCCAGTGCCTGCATTTACCTTTGCACCTGTTCCCGTGCCTCCAAATACCTGTAGGAGTCTCACAGCGACAGCTCTAGAGAGAATGGCGACACGACAGTGCGAAATTTCCACGAAAATGACCAGTAGGCACTCTTTGTGCTCAGAATGTACTGTGCAGTCGATATTTTCGTGAATTTTGTGGAATTTAGTGATTTGCAAAAGTTTTAAAATAGGATTCCTTCCAGCCCATGACGGTCATTTTAAGCTATAGATCTCCAGGATCCGTCAACTGTGTCAAGAGAAAATGGCCGGACAAACAAACAGACACACACACACACACACACACACAGACAGACCCTTTGCCGCTTCGCTTAGTATATAGGATATGTATAGTAAGAAATTAAATCGTTGCACTACAGTAGTTCAGAGCGCAATTTTAAGACTTGAGAGAACCAACTTTCTTGGACTACGGCTGTCTCTATTGCATGTACACATCCCAAACGGCTACGGTCAATGAAATTGGTTAATGGCAGCAGCCGCCAACAGACGGGGCTTCCTTCAACAGTGGAAACGTTAGTGTCCGTACTTGAGATTGGTTGACGCGAAAAATTATCTACCGCTCAGGATGAAACTGAGCATAATTGTTGCATTCGCGGAGCTTCCACTGCGAGGAAATCATTCGAATTTCGGAGTGTTGGTGAATCTGAGCCATCGGAAAGCTATCGAAAGCATTGAGAGCGTCAGTTTGCGATTGAGTGAAACAACAAAGAGCATATATCCAAGCAGAACCGTATAGATCCGGCCTTCCAAGAATTGGCATTTCTCCAGAGCACCCATTCAGTGGAATAGAGCCTTCTCGCCTAGAGTACGGGTCAAGAATACGCCTTCTCCAAGGACGGCGTTATGGTCGTCACCCACAGTCCTAAGAGGACGCCGGTGGCGGCGACGACGGTGAGCAGCTGCCGAATGAGTACAGTACTTGCAGTTGGTGTTGGCTTGATTGCTTGATTAGCTGTCAACGCCCACTCTCGTGTGTGCCGTCTTGACTTTTGTGGTTCGCGCGTCCATGTTCCGGTCAGCAACATAATCGTGTGACTGAGCGAGTGTCGAATGAGTGGGTGCTCGAAAGATCCACCCATTCAAAAAGAAGTCGGCTCCGGAGGAACTGAATTCAATCATGCAGATGTGTTTCTACTATTCCCATTCCTCCTTCAGGGGACCCTGTCCGGGCAGGACGCGGTGGGCGGCACCACCAGCGACCAGCAGCAGGACAATCCCCAGCAGCCCCAACAGAGCACGGTGAGAGCGAAGGAATGATTGGAGTTCGCTTCTTCGTTGGCCTACTGTTTTCTGCGTCCCGCGGGTTGCGCTACCTTCTTTGTACGAAGGCCTGGCTTCCTTCTGTTGACGCGCGTCGTCGCAGTCTCAGGCGCAGCCCTTCTCTAGTTCCTGCTTCCTCGCCTTCAATCGAGTTTCCGTCTCGTGTGAAGTGCGCCTGGCACTGTCATATCCATGAGTGAGTGATTCGTGTTCAGCATCAGCAGTCGGACAAGGAGCAAGGGGCGGTGTCGTCGACAGAGGGCGAGCCGGGCGGCAACGGCGGACCCTCGGAAGACACCAACCCGCAGGCTCAGCCTCAGCAACAGCAACAGCAGACGGCCGATTCGGTAGGAGAGCTGATGTTCGATTCCTTTTGCGGCCTTCAGCGTATCTTGTTGTACGGTAGTACGGTAGCTACTAGACCAGTCTACTTCGAGCGTTCCGCGTAGAATTAGGCGCTCCACCGCCCGACTGCACCGACGCGCGACCGTTGTAGCGCGCTGCCGTCCTCGCGCCGGTCGCGGCGAAACACAGCGTGCCTCAGCTATGCGCGCGAGTATCAACTGCAATTGGGGGGGGGGGGGGTACCTCTGCTGACGCGCGTCGCACGTAGCTGCTCTGCTTTAGTTCTATTCGGCGAGTTCTTTCTGTCTCCAGTGCTCATTTGATTCGAGCACTCTGTTGTGCCGATTTCTCCTGTAGATCCTTTGCCATCAATTCGTATTCTCCCAGTAACGTGACTCTGAGACCCCTAACACCTTGCCGGAAGTCGGTGTCTTTGCGAGAACGAGAACGAAAGATGAAGGCCGGCGCGCCGATCCGATTGGTTCGAAGAAAAAAATGACTTCTTTTCATCATTACTCCATTGACTGCTGCTGCTTCAAATCTCCATCCCCCCACTGTTCCTATGGCCGCTACTACTCTGCCTCCTCACATCGTCCTGAGCACAAGAGAAGAAGAGAGAGCTTTTGAGTCGGCTCCGTTCAAAGGTGTTAGCGGTCGATGCTCTCACGTATAACGTTAAAGTCTGCTGTTTCTGTAGGCGTCGGCGCAGTGTGCAATCGCGGAAATGGGCACAACAGCGCCTTAGTAGATACCGTAACCGCCCGCGCGACGTACCCTAACCACCCCCCCCCCCCCCCCCCCCCGCCTGTTGTTAGCTAACCAAAGCAACTAAACCAAACCCACGCGACTCGTCGATTCATCTCGAACCGTCGCCACTTTCGACACGATTCGACAACTACAAAACGACAGACGACAACTGCTACTAAAGGGTGCCGCATGTATCAACAAAAATCTAACTCATCTTCCGTTTTGTTTCAGGAAAGAGGGAATGTGTTTTTCGGTTGGCCGGAGGACTTTCTTTCCCCTTGGACTGTCGCTGTTATGCGGTTCCGTTTCTGATTGCTTTGCATGCTGTTCTGGCGCCGTTGCGAAAGTGTAGTACACTGTAATTCGCCTTGCGAGCTTCTCTCGTGTGTATGTAACTTTGGCTCGATAGTGGAATGTGGATCTCAAAGGCTCATCTCATCTCCGATTCAGGCGGCGGAAGCGGCACCGTCGTCAAGTCCTGCCATCGAGGAAGAAGAGGAGGAGATGACGGAGGAACAGAAGAAGGAGCGCAAGAAGCAGATGGAGGAGGAGGAGAAGGAGCGCAAGCAGCAGCAGCAGCGACCCCAGACGCCCGTGCGTTGCCGTCTGGCCGATTCCTTCTTCTGTGGCGGCGCCCTTTGTCTTGTTCTCTGCAAGAATCTTCGCTGGCTCGAGTCCCCTTCCATCTAGCGAGTTGACAGAGGCTTGCTTTCAGACTGGCGCCCAGCGCCTGACCTCGAGGCAGCAGGCGAATGTGGAGAGCGCCGACAACCCGCTCGTCCCGCGGCAGACGGTGGGGCGGCGCCTACTCCAGCAGCAAGAGCAGTCGAATCGGCAGCAGGCGACCAATCAGCAGCAACAGCGACAGGCGACGACGCCGGTGGGTGTTGCTGCTGGTGGCAGGGTTCTGGGCCAGTCCACACGATGCACAGCTAACAGCGTACGCAGTGGCGAGAAGGAATACAATAAGGGCAAGAAAGCACTTCCCTTTGGTCGACAGAACCATGATCTTGCCTTGCGCGGGGTTCCGTGGCGTTGGTCGCCGCTGGCTGGTCGGGGGACAAGAGTTTAGGCCAATAAATAAACTAGCAGCACTTTAGCCACACGGGATAGACAGGGAACGGACGGAACACCGAATGGCAGTCGGCCGGCGGCTTTATAGACCCGGCCGACACAATAGCGACACACAGTAGATCACAATTTGCCTGCTGTGCGATAGAAACAATTCAAACGTTCAAAGGGAAAGAACGGGGGAGAACCACAAACTACGGTCGTATATATGTTCAAAAGAGGGCGTATACGGTAGCTACATATAGGGACACAGCGATAGATAGTGTCAATCGATGTCGGCCCGGAACCCCTCCAACATCTTCTCCCTCCCTCCTTGAGCTCGGACCCCGAGCTTGTAGCGGTCGGCAGAAGAGAAGTCGGCGATGGCCGGTAGGGGAGCTGGTGATGATGGTGGCCGATGGAGAAGCTGGTGATGGCGGTCGTCCAGCCGACGGGGGAAGTTGTCGCCCTCTTCTGGGGAGTCGGTGGGGGAAACTGGAAGCAGACAGAATTGAACAAGCACAGAACAATGAAACAACTGTCCTGTCGTGACGTTCGTTGGACAAGTCGCTGGACAAGTCGTTAGACAAGTCACTGGACAAGTTGCGCTGGCAGCAATCGACGCTTCTAAGGTCCGGCAGCGATAAAGCAGCAGTCGATCGAGCGCGCGGCGAGCGGTCGTGGAGGTCGTCACACTGTAGTTCGTCTGCAGTGACAGTTGACGATTTGGTCGTGAGTAGGGGAGGAGACGACTCTAACTCCCGTTTCTGCTTAGCAGCAGTGGCGGCCGGCGCGCGAGTCATCGTACGGCGGCGCAGCGAAGGGGGCGGCTGCTCGCACAGCAGCCGTTTGCACTGGGCTATCTCGGCGGGGGAAGGCATGGGCGCGGAAGAATGCAAAGTAGGCGGGGGAGACGCTTTCTTCGCCTTGCGCTCCGAAGCGTGCGCGGCTTTTCTCTCGAACTCGGGGCGAGGCAGTAACGCGCGCGTCACCTCGAACGGAGACAGGTACTTCTCGAACACTTCGATTTTCCCACACGCCACGCGCTGACGGTACCGCTGGGCGAGGCGCACAACGTCGGCGTCGATAGTGTTGCAGTATACGGAAAACTCGCCCTTGGCGTCGGGCGTCACAATGGAGGGGTAGAGGCGGCCAGACTCTTGCATCCACTCCGGCGGCTTGTACTGAAGCGTGTGACCCTGCGCCTCGAATCCACGACGGCGCTTCCCCGTCAGCTTCCTAACTTCCGCCCTAAGCGTCAGCGTCTGCGCCTCCTTATCTATGGACACCAAGCGAGCAGTGAAGCACGGCGGCGCCGCCATTGCCTTCCTATCCGAGAGCGAAAACTGTGCGGAAGGAAGCTGCGTCAGCTTGGTTTTATCGTCTTTCTGCTTATGCTGCTGTTGTTGCGACACCGCCGTTGGCTGTGGAGAAGCCTTCTCCATCGAAGCCACCCCGGGTAGTTCTCCAAGCACCGAGCTGCCTATTGACTTCGGTTCCACTAGTGGCGCCGACGCCTTCGGCTTGCTATCCGATTGCAGCTGTCGCCCACCCCCTGCCAGGCCCTCGGTGGTTAAGGCCGGCGCGATGAGAAGCGTCCCCCGCGGCGAAAGCAGTTGGAAGCCCAGGTTATAAAGCGCCTGCATGCCCATCAGCGTGCCCATCGCCGATGGCGTGTCTATGATGCGCAATTCGGTTAGCGTCGAACGGCCGTGACAAGTGACTTCCACCCACGCAGACGCCACATTCCTCAACCGACCGCCATCGCACTGCCGAATGCCACCACGGCTGCCTGTCGCCTGGAACCTCCTGCGCCATTCTTCCTTAGGGAGAGCTGACGATAGCGCTGCGCGGAAGGTAGACTTGGGAATCATAATGCCCGTTGTTGCTCCAGTGTCGCACACAACTTCGATTGGCGCGCCTTCGACGTACACGAATAAAGCGGGGGAGTCTACGCGGTCGCGTGCGTGCTCGTGCGGCTGTTGGCTGAAGTTGGTCTGCTCGGGAACGTCCTCCGAGATCGCCATGCAAGCCCTGCCTGTGACGTCGAAGCTGTCCTCGTAGGGCTGCTGCTGCTGACCGTCGCCGTCGGCGCCTTCGGCCCCGCCACCGTCGCCGTTCTCTCCGCCGCCTCCTTCGTCGCCGTCTAGCGCCGCGCTGGGTTGCCCACCAGCCTCAGCTGGATTTTTGCAGTCGACCTTCCGGTGGCCCGCCTGACCACAATTGTAGCATATCAGGGGAGGCCGCGGCCTGCCCTTACTACTGGAAGTCGACGTCGCGTGGTTGTCGCCTGCTAGATAAAGCGCCGATTGGTTATTAGCGGGTTTCGCGCTGGTTTCGCCTATGGGATCTCTCGTCCCATTTCGCTGCTGTTCGCCTCCCTGCGAGCCTTCCCCTGGGGTGTTGGTGGCACTGTCGGGACCCTTCCCCCCTTTGTAGGTGGTTTGCCCTCCCCTTTTGCATCGGCCCTTCTCCGTTCCGTCGACACACGCCGTGGACAGCAAAGCCATCTCGCGCAAAATGGTGACTAATTCGTTTAGCCCCCACGAGCGCCCCATGACTAAGGTTCCGTGCCAATCTTCGGGAGCGCAGGCCTTCAAGCGCTGGCGGAGGTGCTCCTCCCATTCGCTGGGGTTCCCAGGCCATCCCTTACTGACGAGGCGGCGGCAGTCCGCGTAAAACTCATCGAAGGGCTCAGTGGTCCAGTTCCAACGCCGCAAGTGAAATTCTCGCTGGAAGCCCCACACCGGCTTGGACACGCCGTTGACGGATTCTAGTACTCCCACTAGCAGCTCGAAATCGCAGTCTTCCCCGTACACGTCGATCGTTTGCTCTGCGAGCTGAAGGGGGGCGTTAGCGAGCGCTGTGAGGAGGAGGCTGCGCCATAGGTCGCGCGGTATGTCCAGGTCGTGAAGGAGTTGTTTGACCGTTTTCATGAACGTCTCGAATTCGCGCTCGTCACGCCCAAAGCCGCGGTAGGGGGGAACGGTGGCAAGCGCTTCCATCATCTGCATTCGCTCTTTGCGCTCCTTCGCCGTCAGTGTCGTGCCCGGCGCGCGCCGCCAAGAGTGAGGACCGTTGTCCAGTGTCGCCTGCGCGGCAGGTCCGTTCTGCAAGGCCGGCGCCGTCGCCTGCGCGAACAACTGAGATTGCTGCTGCTGGGGGAAGCTGGAGGCGGCATACCTAGTCGGCGACGTTATGGGGGAGCCAGTGGGCGTCTGGTGCAGGAACGCAACACTCTGCGCAGGCTGAGGTGGGATGGGCGGCGGCGCAAATGTTGACTGCAGCAACGGCGGCGCCGCCGCCGCCGGCTGTGCACCCAACCGGGCCGTCTGTAACTGCTGCACGATAGCGGTGATCGCGTTCAACTGCATTTGCATTGAGTCCAACCACTGCTCCTGACGCTGTTCTGCGGTCATCCCACCCCCAGAAGTGGACGGCTGGGCCGGAGGATTCGTTGACTGCAGTAATGACGGCGCGGGCGGTAGCTGCTGCCATTGCGAAGTGCTGTCAGTGGCCGCGGGCGCGGGCGGTGGCTGCGAAGGCAGCAATTGGTTCGGCGGGAGAATGGTCGCGGAAGAAGACGCGCCAGAAAGCAAAGCGAACGCGTTGGCACCCCCTCCTCCCCCTCTGGGATTGGGCAGCACCCCAGTCGCTGCGACAGACTGCTGCACGGCTCTGTCGGTCGTTCGCTGCGCGCGCGAAGCCGCCTCTGCCGCCGCCGCCTGCCGGTTCGCCTTCAACTGATTAGCCGTCTCAACCAGGACCTTCTCCGTGTTGTTCTGGACGTTGTTCGCTAAGCAAAACTCGCAAAAGAAGCGGCCCGTGCGCGCCTTACTAGGCTTCTTGACACTCTCGCTATTCAGACAGCGCTTATGCACCTTCTTGTCACACACGCAGTCAAAGAACTCGTCTCCGCCCGTTCTAGTGTCGACTAGGGAACCGCACTCCTGACAGTTCTGTTCGTTCGGATCGCTGTGCGCAGACATGGCGAATAAATTTGTAGGCAGCGCAATCGCGGAGCGAAAATGATGAGCAGCCGGGGCACTCTCGTTCGGTAGCAGCGGCGACGCGTAAGACGCAAAGCGCGTTTTCGTGCGCGTTCAACACAGGGCACGTGGTGGTACACACCTGGGCTGGGTAGAATCCTGCCGCGAGGTTGCTCTTGCCGTAGAGCTCGCGCCCGCGCACACACTTCCTTGACTGGCGACCGTCGCTTGGCCCGAGAGGCAGCACCTGTGCGGGTCCCTTGACGTCGACGTCGCCCAGTCGCTCTCCAACGCTCTCTCTCTGGAAAGATGGAAGTGAGAATCGAAAATCAGGTCCACGCCAGTTGGTGGCAGGGTTCTAGCCCGTCTAGCCCTGCACCAACCAGCGCTACACCCTGTGAAGACGTCAGACACGCACTAAACGACACTTATCTCTTGAAGAAGTCGCTGTCCGGAGAGATTTCCGTCGATGGGCTGGCTTGGAAGCCGCTGTTGGTTGCCACAAGGTTCAAACAAACAACTTTACTGGCCTAACGGGCCAAACACAACAGCAAGGGGCGGAGCGGATAAAAGGGAGACTTCAATTTAGGACGGTCGCGTACTCGACTGACGCACGGCACAAAGACATCGCCAGACGGATCCAGAATCAGGTGATATCAGGTGGTTAGCGATACAGTAGACAGTTCACAGAAGACTGTGTCGATGGCAATCGTCGTAAGAGTCTTCTGGAAGGAGCAGGGATCGTCGAAGTCGTCTGGCGGCCGTTTGAACTTGGAGTAGGGAGACGAAACGCCACGAAGAGCAAGAAGGGATCACGAGGGAGGGAAGTACCGTAGTCGTCGTGCTGCTGACTGAAGTAAAGAGAAGACACCGAACGAAAGGAAGCAGTACGACTCATTATTCCTCAAACAGCCCAAACTCGAACGAAACATGAATAAACATGGGAGGAAGAAAGAAACATGGAAGGGTGCAGACCCGGTTGCAGAAGTAGATCCGGCAACTCCGCAACACTGCCTTGTCGTCCGTCGCTCGTTGCGCCCGTCCTCTGAGATTCTCTGAGGCTTCCCGATCTGCGCGTGAGAGCGTTGTCTTGCAGGCTCGGGCTGACCCCAGGAACCAGGCCATCAGCCACAACTTCCCCTTCCGCCAGTCGCCGCCCACGCAGCAGGCGCTTTCCACGGCGGCGGCGACGGCCACGGACACAGGCGCCACCACCACCACCACTACTACGACCACTACGACCGCGACGGCTTCGACGGCCGGCCAGAGCGCAACGCCGGTCAGTGGGTTGGAGGACGCGTGACCAATTTTTGATGCTTTCTATCCTTAGGTACCTACTCAATAATTTTGTCTTTAGTACTGCTTGACCACCCGCTCCCGCGCGCGCGCTCGCTTCTCGAAGCGTCTCTTCTCTCCTCCGCATATATGCGGTTACTGTAGCTTTGCGGCTACCGTACTCTCGATACGCATACAGGTGCTTCGAGGTTGTGTTCAGGGTCGACGCAGGGTGGGCACCAATCACGTCTCGAAGACGTCCAAGGGAATGGTGGCCACTCGCTCGGCGACGCCCAGTCCCACCACAGCCACACCGACGACGACGACAACAGCGGCCGCCGACAGCGCCAAGAACGGAGGAGGAGGCGGAGGACAGCAGCAGCAGCAGCAGTCGCAACAGAAGCCGGTGGGTGGGGATTTGCTCAGTGCGCCTATGCCGATGTCACGTGGTACTCGGTAGCTCTATCGCCCGCTTGGGCTATTATATGCAAGTATTTGGTTGGGGGGGGGGGGATGTTTTTGTGAGAGAAGGTAGATTGAAGTGAATCACTCGGACGACTTGTCCCTCTTCAGAGAAGTGAGGGAGGAAGCCCCGCGCGCGCCCCCACCGGCCCCGTTCCGGTGGGTTGCGCCTTTTCGATACGGTTGAGCGCTGGTCGCACAATCGAGCGCCGCGCGTTCCCTTTAGCCCCCGATGAGCTGGTTCATCCCCGGTGGGCCCCCCGCGGCGGCGGCGGCGAAGAAGAAGGGAAAGAAGCGGCCGGCGCCCAAGACGCTGCAAACGGTGCCCCGCGCCAAGGTACTGTACATTATGCGTAGATGTGTCTCGAATCGATGGATTCCTGATACGGTAGCCAACACGCACACACAATTGAAACACAGGCTCGGCGGGGCGACAACGACGACGACGACAACGGCACGCCGGCGGTGGGTCTCTTTGGCTTCCATGAATGCTCCCCCTCCCCTTTCCAAGCACGCGTTTTATCCTGTATCCGTCTGGCAGACTGCAGCTGAATTCGGCGGTCGTTAGGGTATAGTAGCGCTGAATCGAAACTGCCCCATTCCATTACTGCACCTACGCTTGTCTTTTTCAAGTTTGATTGCCCACTTCGTTTGTACAGACCCATAGTAACTCACAATCCATTGTCAGGCGGGGGCGAACCGGACGTTCGTCCGCCCCTTCCCGGCCAACTTCAAGCCGACGATGGCCAGCAGTCCGCTCGAAGGCCATCCCGCCGTCATCGCGCCCGAAGTGCTCGCCAAGAACGAGGAGCACATGCGACGGCGGGACGCGCGCGAGCTGGCCACCACCCAGCAGTCGGTGGGTAGTTGGGATGATGACATTACCGTAGTCCCCACTAACTGACTGGCGAATGTGTTGAAAGGCAAACACGTGAGTAATGTGCGGCTGAATGACAACAGTAGCTTGTTGTATACCGTATGTCGGCAGAGCCACTTGTTTTCTTTGACGCAGACGACATGGAAGAAGAGGAGGAAGAGGAGATGGAGCCGGAGCCGACGCAGGCCCCCTCCCAGGAGAGTGGAGCGCCGGCGGCCCTGGCCGAACAAGCCGACGACGACGACGAAGAAGGGGAAGAGGAGCTGCTGCAGCGCTCCCAGTGGACGGTGGTGAGAGAGCTCCGGGAAGCGCCTCCTTCTAGTTACTGTAGTATAGTTGTGAATGTGGAGGGTAACCCCCCCCCCCCCCCCCAGATGAGTGGAATGAATTTCTAGTTACTTGACTGAGATTTAGGTGATTCTAGTTTTTGTTAACCCCCTCCCCCCCCCCCTCCTCCAACCCAGTTGGCACCCCCCCCCCCCCCCCCCCTTCCACCAACCCAGTTGGCACCCCCCCCCCCCCCCCCCCCTCCGGTCGAACCAATCGCCCTTATGTGTAGCAAGTGTCATTATTCTAGTCGTGCGCACAATTTGCGTTTCTTCCAGGAGACTGCCGTGGAAGCGGCACCCGGCGGCGACCACCCCCACAACAGCGGCATCGTCGATGAGTACCAGGAAGAGGAAGGAGAAAAGGAGAAGGAGACGGACGAGGGAGGAAATGGGGAGCTGGCCCCCGACGAAACCCAGCCGGACCCGACGCAGGCCGAGGTGGGAGTTAGTTGAGCGTATTGACGGACGCTGTGTTAGAAAGCGATTGTCACTTTACGGAGTACTGTATTGGCACTAATCTAGAGGTGTCAGGCGTAGAAACAGGTGTGTCATTCCAGGGAAACGGCGACGCCGAAGGCCTGGACGTCGCGGCCGCCGACGGAGGCGAACCCGGCGACGACGACCACAACGGGGAGCTGGCCCCCGAGAACACCCAGCAGGAGGTGGGAACGCCTCTATTGAAATGTCATACGTTGATAGATCCCTTGCTGTAGCCGATCGATTCGTCTCGAAGGGAAGTGAGCCTGAGCGTCGATCGGATCTCGATCCTCCGACAGGAAGTGGTAGATGGTGATTCTCTCTCTGCAGGCGGCGGTCGAGAGCGCCGAGGGCGCCACCAGCAGCAGCAGCAGCAGCGCCGGCCGTCGGCCCGTGAACCCCGCCTTGGCCCAGATGATGGAGCAGCGGGAGGAGATGCTGGGCCGGGTTCGTGTCCCCCGTCCAGTAGATACCCTTACACGAAGCGTCGTCACCGTCCGCTCTTCTCTCAACCACTCTTCTTGTGTCCGTTGCAGTTCCAGCTCCTGGAGAACCAGCTGATGGAGCAGTACCAGCGCCTGGCCCTGCAGGACGAGGAGCTGGACAGGGCTGGGAAGGAGCTGAGCGCCAAGGAGAAGGAACTGAAGGAGAAGGAGCGCCAGCTGAAGGCCAAGGACGCCCAGCTGGCCCAGCAGAAGCAGCAGATCGCGGAGAAGGAGCGCCTGCTGGCCGAAGCCAACAGGGAGAAGGCGCGCCTGGAAAAGGTCGCTGCCTTCTCCTCCTTTCGCTTCTGTGGCTACAGTAGTGGTGACCAACTGAGAATGAAGGCGCGCGCAACATCTGCAGGACATGGCCACCCCCGAAGCGGAGCGCATCAACAAGCTCTCCGAGAGCTTTGGGGCGCTGAAGACCTCGTTCGAGCGGGAGATGGCCGAGATGCGCCGCCAGATGGCCGCCCTGCAGCGTCAGCCGCCGCCGGCCGCTCCCCTGCCAGTGCCTGTGCCCCAGCAGCAGCAGCGCCAGCCCGTTCAGCAGCAGCAGCAGCAGCAGCGCCAGCCCGTTCAGCAGCAGCAAGCCTCGACGCAGACTCAGCCCCAGGGAGTGGCCCAGAACCAGGTGCGCGGTCCCACTCTCTTCTTGGTCTATTGGAAGAGGGAAGTGCCCGTTGAAAACGATCGCCTAATGGATGAGTCGAGTCAATTCAGGCGCCGCCCGTTCCCGCCCCCCTGGTGGCCGCCCAACAACAGGTTAGAAACGATGATTGACTTCCATGCGTCCGTAGATCACATGGATGGGAGTAACGATTCAACATTTTCTTCAGCCACAGGCTCAGCAGCAGCAGAGGAGCCCCTACCAGTGCCATCTGCGCAATCAGATGGTGAGTGAGCACATTGTGAGGAGAGCGCACTTTGTTCACCCGTCTACTGAAACGCCGCGCGTCTCCTCTCACTTTTAGAACCCCCCGGCCAACCCGCAGATGGTCTTCACCCAGGTGTGTTGTGCTTCCCTACTACTGTTTACGGTAGTACACTACGTGAGAGCTCGTTCAGCACCTTGTTTTCGTAGGTAAGTAGAGAGAAGATGGAGCTCTACTCGTTCTGTATCTGGAGTGCGTACACATGTATGTTGTGTCCGTTTCCTCTCTCAGGCGACCGTCCCCCGCAACCCCGACGCGCTCGCCTACAGGCGCCCCGTCCAGGCGGTGGCCGGCCCCGGCGTGGACAGAAGGGCCTATGGCTTCTGTGAGTGCGCTTGCCTTTGTGTGTATGTGCGTCGAGCGCGTCTGAACGTTCGAACGAGGGAATCGACTCGATGTACCGACGATCGGTCGTGTTGTTGCGTGTTGGCTTCGCGTCTATCGAAGGTGGGCAGATGGCTCTCCGCCGTCGGCCAAATCGACGCCGGCCCGCGACACCTCCGAGAGTAGCTGCGCACCACAGTGGCTGATCGATTCAGTGATAATGACGCCAAGTCTGTTGCCCTACAGTTGTTTGCCTTTCGCTTTGCAGTCTGTCCGCTGTGCATCGAATGCGGTTTCGTCGGGCCCTTCAAACTATTCGCCAACCAGGGGGTGCTGAAGCGCCACTGCAAGGGCGTCCACAAGATCGACCTGATGGACGGCTCCGTGGTCCAGTAGGCGCCCCTCACACCCCCGCAGCCACCACCACCCACCACATCTACCACTACTACTGTGAATTTTGGTTGGCCTACCCACCACCACCACCAACAGCAGAAGCAGCAGCAATGGAACGGCACGGCGGCTAGGCTCTTCTCGTAAGCGTGTACACTTCAGTGGTTTCTGCGATTCGTTGAATGGTCTGACAGTTTGGCTGAACCGCCAATTGTAATGTCGATCGGCGGGTCCCTTTGTCCGCGACGCCGACGCGCCGACTAAAGGTCGCTCTGGTCGACAGAAGTGAACAGTGGAGTTGTCTGACATCTGCAACTGCGCTGTTTTCGATTGTGGTATCTGCATGCGTCCGAGTGCTTCGCCACATCTCTGTGCCCGTTGCGTAATTGCGCCTTTTCCTTTGTTCAGATCTGAAGTGTGGCTCCCGCCCACCGTGTCCCTGCTGGCGTTGCGCTCTTCTATTCCAGCCTCCGTCAACAACATCTGGACGGAGGTGAGTCGCTTTCAGCCTGTAAATTTCACTTCAAATGATAATGCATCTCGGCCAGTCAGCAGTGCTTCAAAATACCATCTTCCCCCCTAATGTACTCCAATGTGCTGTCTCGTCTCCAAAACTGCGCACCCTCTGAATGGCCACTGGCTGGTAGTGAACGGCGGCGCTGTCTTTTGAAGTTGTCTCTTGTAGCTGGCAGTAAGGCCAGCCTGTTATACACGCCTATTTGTTATCAATTGTTGCCCGCGCATTGTTATTTGTTATCAACGCGTACATTGTTATCAATTGTTATCGACGCCCATTTGTTATCAATTGTTGTCCACGCCCAGTTGTTATGAGTAATTGTTATTGACGCGCACATTGTTATTTGTTATCAACGCCTACCTTGTTACCAATTGTTATCCACGCCCAGTTGTTATGAGTAATTGTTATTGACGCGCACATTGTTATTTGTTATCAACGCCTGCCTTGTTACCAAGTGTTATCCACGCCCAGTTGTTATGAGTAATTGTTATTGACGCGCACATTGTTATTTGTTATCAACGCCTGCCTTGTTACCAATTGTTATCGCTACAGCTTGTTAACCATATTGTTAGCTCATTGTTATTGTTGTTGGTTCTTGTTGTTTGTTGCCACTGTGGAGTGGCGGCGGCCGGCGGGGCTGGCTGCTAGCAGTGTGGTTAGTAGGTTGGGGGGGGGGGGGGGGGGGTGGGGGTGTGGTGCCCCCCCCCCCCCGGTGGCGATGGCGGTGGAGGAGTGTGCCCCGGACCCAGTGGTGTGGGTCCGGGGCCAGTCGGGGCTGGGTATGGTCCAGAAAGGCGCCCCGTAGCCCCACAAGTGGAGGGCTGCGCCCAGTGTTGACAACGTGTCACTAATTTCACTAACTACTAATATTAGTCAACCAAAGTGGACGGCGGGCGTAAGATGTTGATAGTTGAGAGCGGGCACCGTGGCAAAAAGTAGTCCGGGCTCAGGAGGGTCCCAGTCATGTCCGGATCAATGTCACACTACTCTCCAGCCTTCTGACCGTCCCAAGTGGTTACCGGGTGGGCTGTCCCTTTGTCCCAAAGGGCCTCGGTGGGTTAGTTGGAGATTAGCGAGCTGCATTCATCCACAGGGGGTAGAGGGTACGGGCGGACCCCAGGGCGTCATCTCAGTCTGGAGGGGGGTCCCTCCCCCCTGGGGGGCCCCTGTGGCCGCACCCATCCTCGACCTCTGACGCCGTGGGTGTCGGGGTGTCTCCGCAGGTGGCTGGGTCGGCGGGAGGAGTGCCTGAGGGCGATTGGGGTCGAAGGGACTGGATGCCCAACTGGGCAGGTTGTCTGGGGAAGTATCCAGCGTGTGGTCACATTGGTCCGCGGGGGAATTGGGAAGATGGTCCCCGTATTGTCAGAGTGCAGCGAGAGTATCATTGAATTCTAAGCTTAAGCTTAGGCTCAGGCTCTGGCTTAGGCTCATGCTTAGGTCATGCTTAGGCTTAGGCTTGGCTCATGCTGAGCTTAGGCTCAGGCTCTGGCTTAGCCGCATGCTTGGCTTAGGCTCTGGCTTAGGTTTATCTGAGGCTCATGTTCTGGCTTGGGCTCATGCTTAGCTTAGGCTCATGCTTAGCTCAGGCTCTGGCTTAGGCTCATGCTTAGCTTAGGCTCACCCTCTGGCTAAGGCTCATGCTTAGCTTAGGCTCTGCGTCCACCAGACTTTGCCTTAGGCTCAGGCTCACCTGTTTCCATTTTGGCAATGCGGGTACCATCGTCCTTCCCAGGCCCCTGAGAGTTCCTGGTGTGATGTCAGTCGCCTGGGGTGACAGAGGCACCCATGACGGTGGGGCAGTCCTTTGGCTCTCTGGTGCTGTCCGCCTGTCTGGGTCGAGGTGTCTCTCCCCTTGGTTTTCTGCCAGTGTTGCCCATCTCGACCCTTCAGTTGTGCTGAGTCTCCGTATCACTGAGCAGTGATCCTTGTTGACTTCCATACCCAATGGTGCGCGAGTCATCACCAATATTCTCACTGCAATGCCATGGGGAATGCCACAGGAAACGCCTATTTACACACTTTTTCACAAGCGTGCGCGCATCAGCATCGACTGCAGCATGCGCAAATATCGGCTGCAGTGTAATCTTTTAATTGTAACATTTTTATTCAAACTTTGTAACTACTTTCAATTATAGACTAAGTGTAATTAATAAAATAAAATATTAAATATGAAGTATCCATTTTTGTTAAAATTTTGTAACCACTCAAATATGACATACCTGATTATGAATAAAATAAATAATAAAAAATAATGTAGAATAAAATAAAATAAATTATAGATATGAAATATGATGAAATGTAAAATACAAAATAGAATATATATTATACTATAGAATATTGACTATAAAATAGAAATATTGAAAATATATTTTGCAATTTGCGTAAATGTGCAAGTGTGAATATTGACTGCAGTATGCACAAATATGGACAGTAAAACATGAAATACATTACAAATACAAAAGAAAATACTATAAACATATAGTATTAAATGTAATATGCAATATAAAATGCATAGAATAAGAAATATTATGCATGGAATATGATAAAAGTGCAATAGAATACAAAATATTGAATATAAACAATAAGTATAATTCACTTTTTCCAAAAATCTCTATGCAGTGCCACAAGGGAATGCCTCAGGATAATGCTGATTGACTGTAAACGTGCGTGCGCGAATACCGGCTGCAGTACGCTTGAATATCGACTGCAGTACGTGCAAAAGTGTGATCTTTAAATTGTAACATTTAAGAACTTTGTTACTGCTTTTAAATATACAATATTTATAATTATTTAATAATATACAATAGTATATTAATATATAATTAATATATATTTATAATTGTGGATATAAATGTATAGTTTAATATACAAATATATTTATGCAATAATAAACAAAAATAAGTATCAAATAAAATAAGTATAAAATATGGAAAAAGATAAAGTAGAAAATATGAAATACATTTTTATACATGTTCAGGTGTGAATACTACCTGCAATATGCATGAATATTGGCTGCAAAACATACAATGTAAAACATAAAATATAAAATGTAAGGTGTGTAGAATAAGAAATATTTAATACGAAACATGATAAAATGTGAAATACAAAATATGTGAAATCAACTGCAAAATACAATATACATTGCAAAATGTAAATACAAAAGATATAATATGAAATATGCAATATTTAATATAAGATATAAAATGTAAAATAAATATAAAAATAGATAAGAGATATTAAGTATGGAATATGATAAACTGTGAAATATAAAAGGCGAAATCAAAATATAAATAATAAAATATGAAATAAATATAAACTATGAAAAATGTAATAAAGTGCAAAACACAACATATAAAATGTATAGTATAAAACATAAGAATGAAATATAGAAAAAAATATAAAAATACTACTTTTGTCAATGTGCAGGCGCGAATATCGACTGCAGTGTGCGCGAATTTTGACTGCAAAATATGAAACATGAAAAAACAATAATATGAAATAGAAAATAGCTCAAATATATAGAAGTGGTTCAATTGTGGCGGCACAAATATCGACTGCAGTATGATTTTGAAAATTGTTTTATCTAAATTTTGTAACCACTTTTAAGATAGAATATAAATTATAAAATGCTTATATAAAATCTGTAATATAAAATTCGTAAGTACAATGTATGATATAAAATACAAAACATTAAGTACAAAATATAAAATATAACTTCAATGTAAAATTGGTGTTAGTGTGGCATTCCCTTGTTTGACAGCTGTTCAAATGGAGTTCGACTGGGTGAATGAGGTTGACCCATTCGCGACGCTGTACACAGCACAAGGGTCACTATGCAAAGTACCAAACGTCACAGACGCTAGTAGATCATGGTAGAGAGGACCAGTATCGTTGAGAATGAGCGAAGCACAGCTCAGTTCTTCATCCTTAACACGCTTGCTGGTGTCTTGCATTGACTTGAGGTCAGGTCACTGTCAGGGGCTGGCTCAGCAGAGGCACTAAGGCGGCAATGGCATCGATCAAGGCAACCAAGTGCGCGCGCTAACGTTGTAGTCGCAGCCCGCGCTGAGCAGCGTAATGTTTTTCCTATTAGGCGCCTAGGAGGTCGATTCGCGCCTTGGTTCTTGGGTTGCTTCTTAGTTGTTGTCCGTTTTGTCTGGCGCGTTGGCATGGACTGCTTGTGCTCGGGCGCGTTTGTCCCGTTTCGCGTTTTCGCGCGCCGCGTTTCCTTTTTCGGGACGCTTTTTCGCGTTGCGCTTTTGCAGGCTTAGGTCATATCAAATTCGCTTGTGTTGCCTGGTCGGTGCCATAGCTGTTTTCAGTGAGCCTTGCTGAGAACAGAGGGACTGAGGTGACAGCGTGACACTGACAAGTTCGTCCTAGTTAGGATTATTGAGGGAAGGGTAGGCACTGAGTGCAGAAGAGAAGAGGCTACTGTGAGAACAAGCACGACATTTCCAGATTTCAGAACCTTCGCAGTAGGCTCCAACTCATGTTATGTTTGCGTCACCTAATCCAAGTTCGACTGCTCGAAACTGGTTTGAATGTGTGGCATTGCAGTGGCTTATAGTCCATTCCCAAATCCTAGATCCACCACTGATGTAGCAGAAGTCCCTCAGGTCTGGCCACCTCAGTTGATTGCCTTCTTGACTGGTGCATTTCAGGTTGGCCTGGGTGGTGGGCCACTCACTACTCGGTGCTTCTAAAGGAGGGCCATTTTGACTAATCAAGGTTTTCATGGGACCTGAATACAGGATAGCACAAATTGTATGACAGAATTTGACTTATCCCAGGCTATTGGACAAACTCTCTCTGTTAAGCACTGCATGGCACTAGCACTGGTCAGACCATCTGAATGCAAATTACAGCAATGCTATCAAGTCGCCCGCAACAACTCGAGTTTCGGCTGCAGTAGGTTTGGTAACATGACTTTACTTACATTTGCTTGTGATGTGGACAGCATTTTAGATGATCTGGCCAGTTTCCACCACACTGCAACCACACTGCACTGTAGACCTTTGAATGTCTGCTTTGAACGACTGTGTAGGGACTTCCATAACCCTAAATTTCTTGTGATAGGTATGTGACGGGTAGCAGCGTCTAGTCCATCTCTGATGTAGTTTCTTCCTCTCGTCGTCGCCTACTTGTCGCCAAACTGGATGGCAGGAGAACAGTGGGACAGTTGGAACAAGGATGGGGGTCAAGACAAACCACGTCTGAGGTGCTCGACCGGTCTCCATCATCAACAACAACAGTAGGACGTCCTACAGCTTTCCTCATGACAGCCGCCCTGTCCACTCCACACTGATCCACATGGTGCTTGTCGAAGTTGTAGGGTTGGCTCAGGTTCTTCTTGTTGCTGACTAGACGTTGCTACCCAGTGATGGCTCACACCTTGAGTCTGGAAGTTCCTGCAGAACTTTATGGTAGAGGTGGTCGGCTCGTGCAGACACCCTTGGAGAAGGCCACCTTTTCTCAGTCAGGTGTGTAGTGCCAGAACCCTCTGGACGGCACTTCCTCGCGGGTGTGTCTGCTTTCCTAAGTGGCTGTCGTCTCACCTGGCTCTCTTGAGGGTGTTGGTCCAGGTGGCCATGTGCCGGTGCTTCTCTTGGCCTCCTGGCCAGCTGGGTATCTGGTCTCTTCGTCCCCTGTCGCCCTCTGGCACTTCTCCCTCTGACCTGGCCGCCTGCGGGGATGCCCTGGCGCCCGCGGCGTCGGAGGTCGAGGGTGGGCGTGCCCACGGGGGCCCCCCCTGGGGGAAGGACTCCCTTCCGGGCTGGGGTGGTGCCCTGAGGTCCGTTCGTTCCCCCTGCTCCCTGTGGATGAGTGTGGTCCGCTCGTCTCCTTCTCGCCCACCCAGGCACTTTGGGACATTGGGGCAGCTCGACCCGGTCCGCCACTTGTGACGGTCAGTTGGCTGGACAGTGGTGTGACATTGACCCGGGCCTCTGTCTGGGACCCTCCACCTTGGGAGCCCGGACTAGTCACGGTGCCCAGAGATGAGAGTGCGTCACCTAATCCAAGTTCGACTGCTCGAAACTGGTTTGAATGTGTGGCATTGCAGTGGCTTATAGTCCATTCCCAAATCCTAGATCCACCACTGATGTAGCAGAAGTCCCTCAGGTCTGGCCACCTCAGTTGATTGCCTTCTTGACTGGTGCATTTCAGGTTGGCCTGGGTGGTGGGCCACTCACTACTCGGTGCTTCTAAAGGAGGGCCATTTTGACTAATCAAGGTTTTCATGGGACCTGAATACAGGATAGCACAAATTGTATGACAGAATTTGACTTATCCCAGGCTATTGGACAAACTCTCTCTGTTAAGCACTGCATGGCACTAGCACTGGTCAGACCATCTGAATGCAAATTACAGCAATGCTATCAAGTCGCCCGCAACAACTCGAGTTTCGGCTGCAGTAGGTTTGGTAACATGACTTTACTTACATTTGCTTGTGATGTGGACAGCATTTTAGATGATCTGGCCAGTTTCCACCACACTGCAACCACACTGCACTGTAGACCTTTGAATGTCTGCTTTGAACGACTGTGTAGGGACTTCCATAACCCTAAATTTCTTGTGATAGGTATGTGACGGGTAGCAGCGTCTAGTCCATCTCTGATGTAGTTTCTTCCTCTCGTCGTCGCCTACTTGTCGCCAAACTGGATGGCAGGAGAACAGTGGGACAGTTGGCACAACTGCAATGGATTGGACGAACCCGTCACCTGACAAGACGATGCCAAAGCTTCTTCCAGCTGCCGAGACCAAAGGTTAGCTGAAGACCAACACCACTGAGGGCTAAAGCGATGAGAAATGGCTGATCCTTGGGCTGACGCGAAGGCTACGCCAAGACCAATAACACCCAAGCCAACTCCTCCAAGAAGGCTTCAGCGGGCCAAGCTGACTCCATGAAGGCTTCAGTGGGCCAAGCTGTCTCCAAGAAGGCTTCAGTGTGCCAAGCTGACTCCAGAAGGGCAATAAGGCTTCAGTGGGCAAAGCTGACTCCAAGAAGGCTTCAGTGGGCCAAGCTGACTCCAAAGAGGCTTCATTGGGCCGAGCTGTCTACAAGAAGGCTTCAGTGGGCCAAGCTGACTCCAAAGAGGCTTCAGTGGGCAAGCTATCTACAAGAAGGCTTCAGGGGGCCAAGCTGACTCCAAAGAGGCTTCAGTGGGCCAATCTGTCTACAAGAAGGCTTCAGTGGGCCAAGCTGACTTCAAGAAGGCTTCCGTCTGCCAAGTTGACTCCAAGAAGGCTTCAGTGGACCAAGCTGACTCCAAGAAGGCTTCAGCGGGCCAAGCTAACTCCAACGACGCTGAAGTGGGCCCGGCTGACTCCAGGGAAGCTTCAGTGGGCCAAGCTGACTCCAATCCAAAGAGGCTTCAGTGGGCCAAGCTGTCTACAAGAAGGCTTCATTGACTCTAAGAAGGCTTCAGTGGGCCAAGCTGACTCCAAGAAGGCTTCAGTGGGCCAGGCCAACTCCAACGACGCCGCAGTGGGCCAAGCTGACTCCAAGAAGGCTTCAATCGGCCAAGCTGACTCCAAGAAGGCTTCAGTGGGCCAAGCCAACTCCAACGATGCTACAGTGGGCCAAGCTGACTCCAAGAAGGCTTCAATGGGCCAAGCCACCAATGACACTGCAGCGGTCCAAGCTGATGTCTGACGCAAGCACCTGCAGTAACCTCTTTTGGGAAGGTCATCGCCCTTCGGCTCTTGGAACAAGGATGGGGGTCAAGACAAACCACGTCTGAGGTGCTCGACCGGTCTCCATCATCAACAACAACAGTAGGACGTCCTACAGCTTTCCTCATGACAGCCGCCCTGTCCACTCCACACTGATCCACATGGTGCTTGTCGAAGTTGTAGGGTTGGCTCAGGTTCTTCTTGTTGCTGACTAGACGTTGCTACCCAGTGATGGCTCACACCTTGAGTCTGGAAGTTCCTGCAGAACTTTATGGTAGAGGTGGTCGGCTCGTGCAGACACCCTTGGAGAAGGCCACCTTTTCTCAGTCAGGTGTGTAGTGCCAGAACCCTCTGGACGGCACTTCCTCGAGGGTGTGTCTGCTTTCCTAAGTGGCTGTCGTCTCACCTGGCTCTCTTGAGGGTGTTGGTCCAGGTGGCCATGTGCCGGTGCTTCTCTTGGCCTCCTGGCCAGCTGGGTATCTGGTCTCTTCGTCCCCTGTCGCCCTCTGGCACTTCTCCCTCTGACCTGGCCGCCTGCGGGGATGCCCTGGCGCCCGCGGCGTCGGAGGTCGAGGGTGGGCGTGCCCACGGGGGCCCCCCCTGGGGGAAGGACTCCCTTCCGGGCTGGGGTGGTGCCCTGAGGTCCGTTCGTTCCCCCTGCTCCCTGTGGATGAGTGTGGTCCGCTCGTCTCCTTCTCGCCCACCCAGGCGCTTTGGGACATTGGGGCAGCTCGACCCGGTCCGCCACTTGTGACGGTCAGTTGGCTGGACAGTGGTGTGACATTGACCCGGGCCTCTGTCTGGGACCCTCCACCTTGGGAGCCCGGACTAGTCACGGTGCCCAGAGATGAGAGTGCATACTTTCTGCTGGTATTTCAGACGAGTTTTTTTTGCCCGCCGTCCACACAACGGGTGCGTACGTTCTAACGTACTCACCAACCTAATCGCCTAACACTAACAGAGGTGACACGGTGCCACACAGTCGCGATTTCTTCTGCTAAGTACTAACGGCGATCTCCTCCATATTTCTATTAAGTACTAATCCGATTGTCTCCATATAAGTACTAATAGCAGTCTTCTACTAAGAACTAGTGGAGATCTCGATATTTCGACTAAGTATTAATGGCAATGTTCTCGGCGTTTCTATATACTAAGTACTAATGGCGATCTTCTCCATATTTCTACTAAGTACTAAGTACTGATTCTAACTAGCTACTAATGGCTGTTGAGATTATAGTCTGGTTGTTATCGTTGTTGTTATTGCTGTCGTTTGTTGTTACGAGACCGTTGTTGTTATTGTTGGCTATTGTTATGGGCTGTTATGGTTGTTATTACTACTTGTTGTTATGGGCTGTTATAATTGTTATTTCTATGTTGTTATGGTTGTTATTACTATTTGTTGTTATGGGTTGTTATAATTGTTATTACTATTTGTTGTTATGGTTGTTACTACTCTTTGTTGTTATGGGCTGTTGTAATTGTTATTACTATTTGTTGTTATGGTTGTTATTACTATTTGTTGTTATGGGCTGTTATGGTTATTAGTTTGTTGTTATGGACTGTTGTTGTTGTATTCTTTGTATGTTGTTGTTGCGGGGCTTTTGTGGTTGTAATTGTTGTCTGGTGTATTGTAATTTTGTAATTGTGTTGTAGTATATTGTCGTTTTGTAATTTTGTAGAACCGTAGTGTAATTATTTATCGGGGCTCTATAATTATAGTATTCATATAGTAATTAGAGTATTCTCTTGTTGTAAGCGCGTCGCCCACTCCCTCGCTCTATACAATCACTGCCGCCAGCGGTCAGGAAGAGGGTGCGTAGCATTGGAGACGAGACAGCCATTGGAGTACATACTATCTTTTACCATATCTCTCTCTGGCCGAGATGCGCGAGATCAAACTTTCTTTCTCTCTATGGCTGAAAGCGGCTCTGCGGCGCACTATGGTTGTTGTTGTGGCGGTGTGCCCGCGCGGCGCAGCGTCAGTTGAGACCACGCGTCCCCCACCCCCTTCCCAATGCGAGCTGACGCGCGGCAGCGGCGAGACCCCCCGCGCAAACGCCGCACGCGCTCGCCGCCTGACGAAGGGAAGAGTCGAGGCCGCGGGGCGAGGACGCCAATTGCCGCCCCTGCGCCCGACACTGACTGACGCCCCTCTGTGTCGAAGCCGAGACTGTCCGAGACCGGCCCAGTGGAAGAAGTGACAATTGGAAGGCGACTCCTTCTCCGGCTCCCGGCTAAACGACAGCCAGAAGGAAGGAAGCCACTGGGCGTCTGGGCGACCGACCGGCGCTTTCTCTCTACTCTGTGATCCATGGCCCACGGGGCAGTGCAAGACTCGATTTGCCGCCGAGATTTCTCGTCCAATGGCCGCCAGAAAGCGCAAGGTGAGACCGTCAGACGTTGACGTACCACTGACTGGCCTGCATGTGACGTGTAACGTTCTCATACAGGTGTTTGTGCGCGCTTGATCAAACGAATCGGTGGAGAGTGCGCCGAGGCGACTCTACGTCGGAAGGAGACACCATTGAGACATCTGTATTCGGGCAGACTGCTGAAACGTTTGACGCGCTCCTGCGAAGGTCGGCGACGCGACTGGAGGACGCAACTGGTAGAAGTGTGACTTTGGATGGAGTTGCTCTCTCGACCCCTGAAACGTCTGTGACGCCCCCCTGTCTTCAGAAGTAACTCGGCGCATCCTCTCAAGCGAGAAGGCGCACCGGCGCCAGGCGAAGCGCCTGAGACAGGAGCTGTGTACACTTTGGAGAAGCCTCTGGAGAACGCTGACGCCGTCTACTCAACACTGTCACTGCTGCTGGTGTTAGTGTTGGACCGTTCGATAGGACCTCTGGACTGCTTGTGGAAGCAAGGTACAACGGCAGTGCACTCTGTTGGCCCCACTGTGTCACACACCCAAATGTCATGGATGTTTGCAGGCGTCAACGTGGCGTCGTCGCCGACGAGTGGGCGCACAGTCGACTGAGCCGTGCTGTTGAATTCACAAGGAAACGCTATACTTGCCTTCTGAAGTGACCTGGATGCTCTGTGGTGATCCGATCGTCGCTGCTGACAGATTGAAGCCTACAAGTGAGTTCTGAGGCTGATTCAGTTGTCTATTGGACTGCTTTTGCTAAGGGGAAATTTGGACGCCGTTTGAAACAGTCGACTACAACGGGATGTTTCTTCCATTCGACGGTTTATGGGGGAGGGCGGGGGGAGTGTGAAGGAGTGTTTCTCTACAATGTGTGCATAACGAATTCAGGCTCATCGCTTCATTGCTTGCTGATCGACTGAATTGCTCGCTGGCTGATACTTGTGCCTATTGTGATTCCGAGGGTGGGGAGAAGGTCCGCTACTGCTGTTGGCTCCGTTTACTGTCACGCCTACTGCTGATGTGGATTGGCTCTCAGAGCGTCGGCCGACGCTGCGCAGTTTCTGGGTAAGTTGGCGTCCGTGCGCTCTCTTGACTGGAGGCTGACCACATACACACGCGTGCGCCCTCTTTCAGATGTTATTCCGCGCTCTCCTGAAGTTCTTGACGGTTCTCTGCTGTGCTGCTGTTGCTTGCTGCTGTGGGCTCATCGCTGCTGTCTGTTGCTCTCTGAAGACAAGTTGCGTTGCCGAGCGACTGTTGCGTCTTCGCAAGTCACTGCTCCGTCTCTCTGCCAAAGGAAGGGACGGCGCTTTATCTGACTCTCTGTCAAGCCAATGACTACGACGGTGGATTGCCACTTCGCTCAATCGATCTCTGGTGGGTGAATTGGTTTCTGAGGCTATGAAGAGATGCTACAGTATCAACTCAAATTACCTAGCTGCAGAGCTGCGACCGCCGAAGTTGTGTGATGAGTGGTGCTGTAGTAGTAGATAGATACTGAGCATATGTGAAAGGGAGGAGGGGGGACCTCTGAGTGCACAATTTCCACCCACCGTCTCTCGAAATGGATTGAGGGCAGACGGGCGATTGTTTCGCTTCAGGACTCTCTGTCACTTCGGTTCAATGCTGCTGATTCAATGCTGCTGCCGATATTGCTATTGTTATTGTACATCTGAAAGTGGTGGTTGGACTGCTGCTACCCGTGACCGACAAACGGCTGAAGTCTGTGCGAATGGGCCCAAAGCGGGCAGAAATCAGGCCAAATCTCTGTGAGCTCTCACGCTATTGGCGCGCTCCTGCAGAGTGCCGACGATTCGAGAAAGGAACAGGTAGGAAGAGTGGACTTGTATTGTATCGAGTTGCTCGTGACCCCTGTAACCTCTGAGACGCCCCATGGTTTCAGAAGGATCTCGCAGCTTCTTCTCAAGCGACAAGGTGCGCTGGCTCGATGCGAAGCGCTAACGACAGGAGCTGTGGTCAACTGGGAGAGAAGCTGAGTCAACGGCTTCTAGAGGAGGCAGATGTCGTCTGTTCAACGTTGTCATCTGCTGGACCGTCCAATGGGACTTGTGGATTGCCTGTGGAAGCAAGGTACAACGACAGCTCACTCTGCTTGTCTCGACTGTGTGGCACCCAAATGTCATGGATGCTCTCAGGCGTCGACGTGGCGTCGTTGTCAACGAGTGAGTGCGCGCAGTCGACCTGAGCCTAGCTGAGCTGCTGCTGATGCTGGTGGGAGGGAGTTCTGATGAATTGGCGCATTGCTGCTGCTGTTGGGTCGGCTTACTGTCCTATCGACTACTTCTGTGTGGAATGATTCTCAGACCAACGGCCGCTGCGCTGTCTCTGGGTGAGTTGGCATCCGTTCGCTCTCTTGGCTGTATGGAGGCTGACCATGCATGCGTGCGCACTTTCAGTGGTGTCTTCAGTCATCCTGCGATCTCCTGAGGTTCTGACGGCTCTCTCGTGTGGTGCTGCTTGCTGCTGTGGTCTCCTCGCTGCTGTCCGTCTGTCGCTCTGAAGACTTGTCTCGTTGCCCACAGATCAAGCGCTTGCTTCAAGTGGGTTTATTTTGCAACTGCGCTCTCTTAATTAGAGGCTGACTATCTCATACATGGGTTCACTCACTTTCAGTGGTGCCTTCAATCGTTCCGCGCTCTCCGACTCTCCTGAGAATGCTGTTGGCTGTGGTGGATTGGTTGGTGCGCTGCTGCTGCGTTGCTGCCTTGTCTGAAGTTCGCTGAAGTCTCCTCTCGTGGTGGTGACTACTCTACTGCCCTGCCTGCGATCACGCGTCTGCGTCGAGTGGGGCTTTTCTTGCAGATACCTTTCGAATGTTTAGTCACTAGAAGCTACACCACTCCCCCTGGGGCCTGGGTTAGGTTCCACCCACAATTATACATAGTACATTTCATGTAAAATGCCTAAAGGCAGAAAGGGGAATATGTTCCAAGTATGAGGCGTGCAAAAGTAAGAGTATTAAACGATATTCCTATGGTGTAGCAAATGCGGCGCTTTGCGCCGCCCACCAATTTGTTAAAGAAAGAATAGTACCAGTATTGATTGAAAGAAAGCATTTTCGACTAAAATCATCCACACAAACTGCGCAAAGGTCACAACGACACGCTAGGATGTGCCGAATATGTTACCGCGTGTCGTTGTGACCTTTGCGCAGTTTGTGTGGATGATTTTAGTCGAAAATGCTTTCTTTCAATCAATACTGGTACTATTCTTTCTTTAACAAATTGGTGGGCGGCGCAAAGCGCCGCATTTGCTACACCATAGGAATATCGTTTAATACTCTTACTTTTGCATGCCTCATACTTGGAACATATTCCCCTTTCTGCCTTTAGCCATTTTACATGAAATACTCTTACTTTTTTCGCCCGGCGAACCCCTACGAGAGCTTATCGTGCGTTCGTCCGTTCGTTCGTTCGTTCGTAACGCTATCATATCTCGGCGTTGGAACGTCGTAGGAAGGAGATCTTGGACTTTATGGATAGGTCTCGACTCACTGGTAATGTGCCTCGAGAAATCGGCGTTCAAAAGTTTGAATTGCGCGCGCTACAGTAACCCGAAGGTCTAAAAGAAAACGGCTCTAACTCGCTCGTCTTACGTCGTAGAGCGGCGTGCGACAGTTCAACTAAAAGGTCTCGACGTGCTCTTTCGTTTGGCATTACAAATTTTCTTAATTACGCAGACACGCAACACGAAAAGCGACATTCTCGCGTTTCTAAGGCAAAAATCGCTCTAACTCGCTCAGCGTGCGTCGTAGGGACACGATCTTGGGTTGGTTGGATAGCTCTCGACTCACTGATCATTTGTTCTTCTAATGGTCGAAACTCAAAAGTTTGAATTTCGGGAGCTACAGTAATCCAAAGGTTTAAAACGCGAAATTTGTCTAACTCGCTCGTCTTCCGTCATAGAGAGACGATCTTGAGTTCGTTGAATAGGTTTCGGCACACTGATAATTCCGTTAAGAGAACTCGAAATTCAAAAGTTTGAATTGCGCGCGCTACAGTAACCCGAGGGTTCAAAACGCAAAACGGCTCTAACACGCTCGTCTTACGTCGTAGAGCGGCGTCCTATAGGTCAACTAAAAGGTCTCGACGTGCTCTTTCACTTGGCGTAAAAAATTTGTTAATTACGCAAACACGCACCACGAAAAGCGACATTCTTGCGTTTTAGCATAGAAATCGCTTTAACTCGCTCAGCGTAGAGAGACGATCTTGAGTTGCTGGATAGCTCTTGACTCACTGATCATTTGTTCTTCTATTGGTCGAAACTCAAAAGTTTGAATATCGCGGGCTACAGTAACTCAAAGGTTCAAACAGCAAATGGGCCCTAACTCGCTCGTCTTACGTTGTAGAGCGGCATTCGTTCGACCGTTTGAAAGCTTACGTGGAGGCAGTTGTTGAACAGTCATTCCTAAAGAAATACGTTTGTTTTTTTAAACCCTTGTCTTACGAACAACTTTGTCTGAAAAAAATTAATCCCGGGCGATCCCAATGTTGCCTTGCAACAACCGCTCAGAAATGCGTGTGCCTTGCTCAAAAAATTAATCCCGGGCGATCTCAATGTTGCCCTGCAAGAACCTCTCAGAAAGGAGCGTGTCAGAAGTAGCGCATGAATAGTGGACTCCGGGCGGGCGCGCGTCATATCGGAAAGGCTTCGAAATACTTTACAAAAGTATCCACTCTTTTACTCTTCCACTTTAAAAGACTCACAAACCACTCTGTATTAATAAAACAACTCAACTTTTTTAAAACAGCTTTTGATGCGCGCGCACTCGCACACAGAAGCCCCCATCAACAGTGCTGTGGCATATTGAGAGGATGGGCTGGCTCTGTCTATCACTGGCAGCTGCTGTGAAGTGAAGGAATGTGGATATTCTCACTCACTCGTGTACGGAATACGACAGACTTCGCCTAGTCTCAGTCGTCTCGTGGATTCTACGTCGGAAGGAAGCTCGGACTACGGTGGGAAGCTTCCTTTCTTTTCCGTCGGCCGTCTATAGTCAGAGCTACAGTAGCCCTCTTACGGTACAGTAGTTGGATGCTATCATGTTGAAGTATACTGTAGTTGTTGTTAGCACGTGGAACCACGCACTTTCAGGCAAGTCGCTACATACCCCATTACGGTACCTCTCGCCTGGAGAGCCCTTTGGATATTCCCTTTCAATCCTGGAATATATCGGCCTTTTGTCGACGAAATTGGCGTCGCCGATTTCTCTCGCTACTCCGCTGTCTCATTGGTAAGTGGTTGTGCTGACCCATTTGACCATTGGCTTTGTCATTTGCACTCGGTTGCTCTCTTTTCAGTTTGATTCCGCTCCAAATTGGGATTTGAAGAGAGAGCAAAGTTATTCACGAATTGTGTGTGTGCCTTTGAGAAGCCACAGATACGGCCCCAATGCCGCTGGGTCCGAGCTCTGAGGCGCTTCCGCTTCGGCTTTAGCTCTGCAATTGCGCTCGCTCTCTCGGTGAGTGCGCACTCTCTTGACTGTTGGCTGCTTCCTCTATATGGTACATACTACTACGTGCACCCACTTTCAGTATTGCCCGTCACTTCTGTGCATACCTCGGTGGTTTCCCGCGTTACCGTTCGGTTGGGGCCTTCGCAATCACAAGTTCTACAGGGCCATTCAATTCTACTGGTGATCTGATGCGAAGAAGACGCTATCCTTCTCCTTCTCTCGTGGGTGCGCTTCGAGACACACTGAGCGTCGACTGCCGCATCTTCGCTCTTTCGTCCTCGTCGCCACCGCTTCCTTTCTTGTGAGTGAGTGAGTGAGTGGAAGACGCCTTTCTGCTCTCTTTCTCCGCTGCGTCCTTCCGAGTGTTTATATCGCACGTTCGACAGCGGTCGTCGGCTTGCCGCACCTTCGTCCAACGTCGTCGTGCCCTTCGCGCCATATGCATTCGGTGAGTGGAAACCTTCACTGCTTTTGCTGATTGATTTTTGTAATTGAAGCTACAGTAGGAATTCAAATGCTGTAGGCGGGTGGGGGGGTTGAGAGGTTGGGTGGGTGGGTTGTGTTGTAAAATGAAACAACTGATTACAGAGCTTTATGTGCAAAGCGTCGATTATTTCCTTTCAGCTGTTCGTCGTATTCGCCAGTGCCTTCGCCCAACTCGTGCGCTCTTCCGCCCCTCGAGGAGGCGCGCCAATATGGAGAAGCTGCGTTGCTTTGCGTCCCTTCCAAGTTCCCCTTTCCAGTGCCCGCGTATCGCCCACTGCTAACACAGAGTGTGGTTGTTGACCAGAGGGTCGTGTCGTCAGGCGTGTTGTGCTAACCCTTCTGTTGGCCAGAGGGCCCTATGGCGCGCTGAGTCGTTCGTTGGGTTTTGGGAAGTCGGTATTCTGCGTTGTGTTCGATGTGTCAGTTGTCGTATCGCCGTCGGTGTTGAGAATTCTCCAGTGAAAAACCGTTCGATTAGGGTTATGCGAGCTTACGAGTTAGTATCCATTGGTGTTCGTTCGCCCTTCGTTCGCCTCTTTGAAAGGTACACCACATATCGTTCCCTTGAATTTCTCGTTCGTGAAATTGTCATACGCCGCGCGCCTCTATGCCTCGTGTGAATTTACACCCGTGTCCGAAAGTACCTCGTATTTCGAGTTGTTTGCCGTCGAAGCTGCCACACACATCGTAGCCGTCCGAGAACCCTGAGCTCGCAATCGTCGCGCCAGTTGTCAGTAGGGCCTGCGCTGCTATCACGGCTTCTATTGCCGACGTCGCGGAAGCACTGCGCAATCGCTTCGCTTCAGGCACGGTAGTGAGCTCCTCTGAGCTGAGAAGTACGGACTAGACCAAGAGAGTGATCTTCGAGAAGCGGCCGTAGCGCAGCTGGACCACAGCAGCCGACGACGCCGACCACTAACCACTTAGCGTTACCGTAACCGAGCACTACGTATTATCAAGAAGCGGGCGTAGCGCAGCTGGGCCACAGCAGCCGACGACGCCGCCGACCACTAACCACTTAGCGTTACCGTAACCGAGCACTACGTATTATCAAGAAGCGGCCGTAGCGCAGCTGGACCACAGCAGCCGACGACGCCGACCACTAACCACTTGGCGTTACCGTAACCGAGCACTACGTATTATCAAGAAGCGGCCGTAGCGCAGCTGGACCACAGCAGCCGACGACGCGACCACTAACCACTTAGCGTTACCGTAACCGAGCACTACGTATTCTCAAGAAGCGGCCGTAGCGCAGCTGGACCACAGCGGCCGACGACGCCGACCACTAACCACTTAGCGTTACCGTAACCGAGCACTACGTATTATCAAGAAGCGGCCGTAGCGCAGCTGGACCACAGCAGCCGACGACGCCGCCGACCACTAACCACTTAGCGTTACCGTAACCGAGCACTACGTATTCTCAAGAAGCGGCCGTAGCGCAGCTGGACCACAGCAGCCGACGACGCGACCACTAACCACTTAGCGTTACCGTAACCGAGCACTACGTATTCTCAAGAAGCGGCCGTAGCGCAGCTGGACCACAGCAGCCGACGACGCCGACCACTAACCACTTAGCGTTACCGTAACCGAGCACTACGTATTATCAAGAAGCGGCCGTAGCGCAGCTGGGCCACAGCAGCCGACGACGCCGCCGACCACTAACCACTTAGCGTTACCGTAACCGAGCACTACGTATTATCAAGAAGCGGCCGTAGCGCAGCTGGACCACAGCAGCCGACGACGCCGCCGACCACTAACCACTTAGCGTTACCGTAACCGAGCACTACGTATTATCAAGAAGCGGCCGTAGCGCAGCTGGACCACAGCAGCCGACGACGCCGACCACTAACAACTTAGCGTTACCGTAACCGAGCACTACGTATTATCAAGAAGCGGCCGTAGCGCAGCTGGACCACAGCAGCCGACGACGCCGCCGACCACTAACCACTTAGCGTTACCGTAACCGCGCACTACGTATTCTCAAGAAGCGGCCGTAGCGCAGCTGGACCACAGCGGCCGACGACGCCGACCACTAACCACTTGGCGTTACCGTAACCGAGCACTACGTATTATCAAGAAGCGGCCGTAGCGCAGCTGGACCACAGCAGCCGACGACGCCGCCGACCACTAACCACTTAGCGTTACCGTAACCGAGCACTACGTATTCTCAAGAAGCGGCCGTAGCGCAGCTGGACCACAGCAGCCGACGACGCGACCACTAACCACTTAGCGTTACTGTGACCGAGCACTACGTATTCTCAAGAAGCGGCCGTAGCGCAGCTGGACCACAGCAGCCGACGACGCCGACCACTAACCACTTAGCGTTAGCGTAACCGAGCACTACGTATTCTCAAGAAGCGGCCGTAGCGCAGCTGGACCACAGCAGCCGACGACGCCGCCGACCACAAACCACTTAGCGTTACCGTAACCGAGCACTACGTATTATCAAGAAGCGGCCGTAGCGTAGCTGGACCACAGCAGCCGACGACGCCGACCACTAACCACTTAGCGTTACCGTAACCGAGCACTACGTCTTCTCAAGAAGCGGCCGTAGCGCAGCTGGACCACAGCAGCCGACGACGGCGAGCACTAACCGAACAACGTTACCGTAACCGAGCACTACGTATTATCAAGAAGCGGCCGTAGCGCAGCTGGACCACAGCAGTCGACGACGCGACCACTAACCACTTAGCGTTACTGTAACCGAGCACTACGTATTCTCAAGAAGCGGCCGTAGCGTAGCTGGACCACAGCGGCCGACGACGCCGACCACTAACCACTTAGCGTTACCGTAACCGAGCACCACGTCTTCTCAAGAAGCGGCCGTAGCGCAGCTGGACCACAGCAGCCGACGACGGCGAGCACTAACCGAACAACGTTACCGTAACCGAGCACTACGTATTATCAAGAAGCGGCCGTAGCGCAGCTGGACCACAGCAGCCGACGACGCCGCCGACCACTAACCACTTAGCGTTACCGTAACCGAGCACTACGTATTCTCAAGAAGCGGCCGTAGCGCAGCTGGACCACAGCAGCCGACGACGCGACCACTAACCACTTAGCGTTACTGTAACCGAGCACTACGTATTCTCAAGAAGCGGCCGTAGCGCAGCTGGACCACAGCAGCCGACGACGCCGACCACTAACCACTTAGCGTTAGCGTAACCGAGCACTACGTATTCTCAAGAAGCGGCCGTAGCGCAGCTGGACCACAGCAGCCGACGACGCCGCCGACCACTAACCACTTAGCGTTACCGTAACCGAGCACTACGTATTATCAAGAAGCGGCCGTAGCGTAGCTGGACCACAGCAGCCGACGACGCCGACCACTAACCACTTAGCGTTACTGTAACCGAGCACTACGTATTCTCAAGAAGCGGCCGTAGCGCAGCTGGACCACAGCAGCCGACGACGCCGACCACTAACCACTTAGCGTTAGCGTAACCGAGCACTACGTATTCTCAAGAAGCGGCCGTAGCGCAGCTGGACCACAGCAGCCGACGACGCCGCCGACCACTAACCACTTAGCGTTACCGTAACCGAGCACTACGTATTATCAAGAAGCGGCCGTAGCGTAGCTGGACCACAGCAGCCGACGACGCCGACCACTAACCACTTAGCGTTACCGTAACCGAGCACTACGTCTTCTCAAGAAGCGGCCGTAGCGCAGCTGGACCACAGCAGCCGACGACGGCGAGCACTAACCGAACAACGTTACCGTAACCGAGCACTACGTATTATCAAGAAGCGGGCGTAGCGCAGCTGGACAGCAGCAGCCGACGACGACGAGCCGACGACGACGAACACAAACCTAAAGCGCTTCCATAAAACAACAGTAGTTCCAAATAACCGAACCGCTAGTGCCAAATGAAATAGGTACTGCAACAATGAACGGCAATAAGCACATCAGTAGAACAGCTGACATTTGCCTGCAGTTGTAACTGGACGGAGTAAGGATCGGATTCACATTACGTACCCAATTCGGCACTAGCGGCGTCAGACCCACCCATTCTAAAATTACTGTGATACAGCACACGAACGACACCAAGAGAGCTGCAAAGCATCGAAGACCGTACCAGGAGACCTTACTGGTCTCGTCGTCGTCCTTCTCCTTCACCATTGGAGGGGCGGTACCGCAACCCGAAGGAGGCCGCCGTTTCTCGCGCTGCCGAGTTGACGACTTTCCCACCTCACTCACGCAGACTGCACCAGAAACCGACACACCGACCAAGCGAATCACACAAGAGGGCGACTAGAGTGCGACATGCACGAACTACGCCCACCACAGCAACTTCCATTTTGTGCAACAGTACAAACCGGATCACCGCCTCACCAATCACAGCGCTTCAGGCTCTTGTGGTATTGCAGCGATCAATTGGTCGAATAATCCACGGAAGTCTGAACACCCACTCGTGCAAGGGGTTCCTTGGGTGCAACACACATGTATGCACGCAACGTGGAGCGCCGCGCCCATTCCAAGCGACGAAAGGTGGCTCTGCGTTGCAGAGTTCAACGTTCAACTCTAGTTGCGATCTCTGCCTGCGCGCCAGCGCCACTACGCGAAAAGACGCGCGTGCAACAAAGGTTCTGGAATTGAAACAAAAGGAAATGATGAAACAGAGGGCAACAAAAAGTCACACATGGATTCCACGCGTGCAAGCAGTTGAGTAAGCGGCATTCCCGCTCTTCGCAGGAGTCCGCCTTCCTTCTTCTTCTCCAGGTGGCGACACACTTTGATCTCAGCAACGATCGCTGGAGACGTTTGGTGTTCGCAATATCGGCTGCACTCGACGACCACAGTACAGGCAAGCGTTATCAAACCTCAAGTGTTCCGTAAAACGGTTCGCAGACCCTAGTCGCCTTCAACTCTCGCATGTGACACAGTCGGCAATAAGTATTCCACGACCCACGACCCATACGACCCACGACCCAAGTAATCCACGACCCAAAGTGGAAATTGCGCATCGCGTTTCAAGACAACGATGTACGGTTACCGCATTCGCTAAAAGTGCCCACGGTTAACGTAACATGATGTCCTAAATACACCAAAATAACAAATGCGCCAGAATTGGCATTCTAATGAAATTTTCGCTTCTGCTCTTCCTTAGTGTAGTGTAACCTTAACGTTATGTTTACAGGTGGAACAAATGGCGAATAATACAAATCCGCCTGGCGGATTATCGCGATTTGGCGATCCGCTGGCCGGAATATGCTGAAAGATTCCGACACGATTTCGGACTTAAGATGCTGATCACATATCAGACGAGAAATTGCTAAAATTCCGCCGATGTTTGTCATTTTGAGACCCTCGAATATCATCAAATTTCAGAACCTGGACAGAAGGCAGTTTTTTCGCCGCGCCTCAGCGCGGCGAGGTGTATATATACGGATGACAATGTGTGTGTGTCTGTGTGTGTGTGTGTGTGTGTGTGTGTTTCCGTCGCACCGAAGTAAAGCCAGTGACATATGTGGTCAAGTAGAGTCGATGTCGCTGAGTACGGATCCGATGTCCGTTTCTGTTGCTAATTTCGCATTTTCGAGATATTCGCAATAAAAATTCGAAAATGTAAAAAATCGACTTATTCGTCTGATGCGCTAGCCGCGAAATTTCTTCAGAAATGGAAGGAGCATGGACCGCGGATAATTTGTAACACAAAAAAAACTTTTTGCAAATGTGGAATTTAATAGACATACACGATTATTTGTCAAAATTGCATAAATTGACTAAAATACAACGTCATTTATTGACGAATGTGAATGCAGAAATAGAAAGGTCGTATGCCAATAAGGATTTGTGACATAGTTTTGCAGTTTCCAAAAATTGCAATTTCGAGATATTTTCAATCAAAATATGGAAATGTCGAAAATCGACTTTTTCACCTGATGATATAGCGGCGAAATTTTTTCAGAAATGGAAAGAGTATAGACTGCAGATAATTTGTAACTCAAGAGAATTTATTTGCAAATATGTTTTTTAATAGAAATACGTGATTATTTTTCCAAATTCCACAAATCAACAAAATAGAACGTCGTTTTTTTGACGAATTTGAACGCAGATATGGTAAGGCCGTATGCCAATAAGAATTTGTGACACAGTTTTACAGTTTTAATAAATTCCAATTTCGAGATATTTAGAATTAAAATTTAAAAAAATGTCAAAATCGAGATTTTCGTCTGATGGCCAGAAGAGCTGTTTATAGATGAATGTGCACTCGGAAACAGAAATGCGTACGCCGACCACAGGAATTCGCTCGCTCCAAACTATTGGCAAGTTTTTTTGTTGGATGTGACGTTTTCACACAGGTAGGAAACATCAGATAAACGGCGTCGTATCATGCCGATAACATATAGCGAACGCGGCGATATCACTGAGCTTCAGATCAGCTGTGCAGACAACCGTATCGTGGGGATAGCTGCACGTGGCATTAAGGTACACATTCTCAAGACACTTTCTCCAGATGCGGCTAACGATGTGTACAAAGTTCACTATACTGTTCACCAAAATTTGACAGACACAAAGCATAGGTTGAACTTTTTACACACACAGCTTGTTTCGCCCGGCCTCAGCTGGGCGAACCCCTACGAGAGCTTTGCGTCCGTGCGTGCGTGCGTGCGTGCGTTAGTCACGCTCTCAGATCTCGCCGTTGGTAAGTCGTAGGAAGGAGATCTTGGACTTTATGGATAGGTCTCGACTCACTGAGAATTGCGCTAAGAGGTTTCGAAATTCAAAAGTTTGAATTACGCGCGCTACAGTAACCCGAAAGTTCAAACTCAAAACGGCTCTAACTCGCTCGTCTTACGTCGTAGAGCGGCGCGCGATAGGTCAACTAAAAGGTCTCGACGTGCTCTATCACTTGGCATTAAAAATTTTCTTAATTACGCAAACACGCAACACGAAAAGCGACATTCTCGCGTTTTTGACGCATTTTGCGCAATTTTTCGTAATTTTGCATGTTTTCGAGACTGGCTGCACCTAAGAGCACTTACATAAGGTGCATAGAATCAGTTGGCTGACACGATTCGATCGATAAATTCAAAAATGGCGTAAAAAAGTATTTGTGGAAACTGGTTCGCCACGACATTTTACGTACTTCATCAATGCTAAACCTTGTGCAAGTTTAACGCTCTTATGTGCAGCAAGTCCCAAAATATGCAAAACAACCAAAAAGGTGTCGAAATGGACAATCAGACAAACTTCATAAAAACTTCCTGGATTTCTCGACGGAATTGTGTTCCCCACCGAACGCCACGTAACTTGTTCAAATTTCAGCGCCCTAGCTGCTCCGCAGCTCGAGAAACTGCCTTTTGCCCAGGTTCTGAAATTTGATGATATTCGAGGGTCTCAAAATTATCAGCGGAATTTTAGCAATTTCTCGTCTGATATGTGATGGGCATCTTAAGTCCGAAATCGTGTCAGAATCTTTCAGCATATTCCGGCCAGCGGATCGCCAAATCGCGATAATCCGCCAGGCGGATTTGTATTATTCGCCATTTGTTCCACCCGTAAACATAACGTCAAGGTTACACTAAGGAAGAGCAGAAGCGAAAATTTCATTAGAATGCCAATTCTGGCGCATTTGTTATTTTGGTGTATTTAGGACATCATGTTACGTTAATCGTGGGCACTTTTAGCGAATGCGGTAACCGTACATCGTTGTCTTAAAACGCGATGCGCAATTTCCACTTTGGGTCGTGGATTCCTTGGGTCGTTGGGTCGTGGGTCGTATGGGTCGTGGGTCGTGGAATACTTATTGCCACACAGTCATTAGTTTGCACTCCACATCACACCGCACTCCTCACCAGTCCAAGCGCCACTTTTACGTCGACTCCTGATGACTCCTCGACTCACTCTCCACTCCCAGAGGTGGCGGAGAGCTCTCCTTCTCCTCTGCCTGTCCAAAGGCGTCGTCAACGAATCACACAGAAGGGGCGCGCAGAGGTCACCCCTTCTTACAGTAACACGGTCTCGTCCCAACGTCTATTCTCTACGAATGGCCGAGTATCGCAAACGGATTGCTTCCTTCTTCAGAAGCCTTCTTCATTCCAGTGCAGTGCTGCGTCTCCTTCAGTTCTGTCGAACAGATTGCCAGTGGGTAGAGGTCGGGAGAGAGGTTTCCTTCGAGTTCCAAGGCTGACAGAGTTCCTGACACTATCCCACAGAGGGGCGGACGAGAGCTCGCCTGAAGCTGGAAGATGGCCCGTGGCTCAGTGGCGTCGTTCCCAGAGTGAGAAGATGTGAAACCATGGACCGAAGCCCCTGAAGTCGGTGTCCAACAGCAGTAGCATACACTGTGTCGGGGGAAGTCAACTGGGCGAATGTCTTTGTGTGGATGTGACAAAGGAGTCGAGACTCGAGAGGAAATCTGGTCGTCACAAACCCACGAGCGCTCTGTTGATAACTCTACTCACCAAAACATCCAAGTGGCAAGGCGACTCCCCCTTCTTCAAAGGCCGGCTGGCAACTTGAGAGGAGAAGAACCAGAGAAAGAGCAGATGGAAGCTGGAGAAGCGCCTGAAGAGTGGAACCGACGACCTTCTCGTCCCTTCAGGGCGCTTTTGCGACTCCGCATCAGCGCGGCGTCTGTCCGCGATCGGCAGACGACCTGAACGACGCTACAGTAACCGCAAAACACAACTCGTCGAGTCGAGACACTGACAGAGTGCTTCGTCGCTCAGGCCTGACCTTCTACTGTGTAGCGAGTCGCTACGCACTTCAGTCGATTGTGCTACCGTCCCCACAGTCAAAATCTGCTCTCTAGACGCAACGTTGGCTGACGGACAGCCACATTCATACCTGTAACGCTGGGGGGGGGGGGGGGGAATTTTCGCCTGCGGCGCTTAAATATGGCCAAATTTTCGCCTGCGGCGCTATATTTAGGCTGTTTTCCCCATCAAAATTAAGCGATTTTTGGCACTTTTTACCCTATTTTTGCAAAATTTCCTTACTTTTTTTGCCAAATTTTTAGGTGATTTTAACCCCCCCCCCTCCTCGGTTTTGGAAACCCCGCCCCCCCCCCCCCCTAAAATCCGGATTACCCCCTTCCCCCCCCCCCCTCCCCGAGGGGGCGCGTTACAGGTATGGCCACACTCGGTCACACACTACCAAACCAACACAGAGGACTGCAGAATCGACCGACCTAACGCAAAGGTAGCGCAGACTTGATCGGCCTTGTCGTCGACATAGCTGCGAGAATTCGTTGGTCGCACGTGTCGCGAAGCAATTCTAAAAGAACATGTCGCTTGTAATGTAGTTGCAGAAGGTTAGGTTGGTCGGGAAACCGGCGAGATTCCTCCAAAATACAGTGCCACCCTCACACAAAGCGATTTCTCTGTCTTGGGTTGCGACGTCACGTCAGTCAGCGTCACTGTACAGCGCTGGAGACCGCGGGAGGAGGCTCGTGTGACGAGACGAGTTCTTGAATTGAAGTCTGGAATTTGGTGAGTGGCGCACTCGCTTGCGCTAAGCAGAAATCTCACAAATAAGGCAGAAACAGGGGTACCTTCTTGTGAGTTCTGGGCTCTGAGAGCCTCTGGCATAATTGAATACGTGAAGTATCACGTAGCAAGCGGCCATGTCTGTGGTCTTCGCCTAACGCTCGATTGGTTTCCTCTTTTCAACTGTTCTACCTTCTACACGTTCTACGCAATCTTCTCCGAATTCTCTTCATAATTCCAAATTTCTCGGCGACATTCGATTCGAACAGTAAGGCATTCCAGAACCCAACGTGCTGTAAACGCAAAACCACCGTAATGAAGCGTATGATTATGAAGGGGTGGGGGTAATTTACGGCCCGCGGCCCGCGGCCCGGGTAATTTACGGCCCGCGGCCCGGCGGCCCGGGTATTTTACGGCCCGCTACTCAAATTGGAAGCGAGCTACCTGTGGACCGCCTACTGTCGATCAAAGCACTGCAGGCTTGAATTTGAGGTGGGTTACTCTACCTAGTTTTGCTCTGTATTCCTAAAGAATGACTTGTGCTTGCGCTTTGTAGTTTGTACTGCTTGCAGATTGGGTCGTAAGATGGGCACGCACTTGTCAAACAAACACAGCAACACGATGTACACCAAAGCAACGACGAGACACGGGCACACTGCGAACCATTCTCACGTGTCACAGTGAAACACAGAGAGCAACCGCGAAAGCACGTCAGCGAGATTCTGTCACTGGAACGGACGGGTACAGCACAAGATATCTACGACGCGTCAGAGCTACCGAACTCGGCCGAATCGAGAAAGTACATGATGTAGTGTCCAGTCTTCCCAATCAGATCACATTCCTCCAACCGGCGCAGCCTTTTCCTAGCGTTCCACTTCTCACCGCTACCTGTACCATCATAGAAGTACCACAGATTACCAATTCGCTGCACCGACGTGAAATGACCAGACGAATAGAGGGACAGGGACTGCAGGGAGTAGCGACGACCACAAATTTCGATCACGAGAGGCAGCGCAGTGTAACGCTTGGGATCAAAGCCGCGCGCTCTGATGGGCAGCACCCACGGGACTTGGGCCGTCAAGTTGCAGGATAGCTGCCTCCTCGTCCCTTGGCAGATTCTGCTCCACACCCTGAGAGTAGATTGGATAGTTATTCGCTCACGCTTGAGTAGAACTGAAAGGCGCCCAAGCCAGTGCAGAACGGCTAGAACAGACCTTTGCAAGACAGGACAGACCTTTGCAACAGGACAGATTTTGCAAATCTGTCCTGTTGCAAAGGTCTGTCCTGTTGCGAGCCAACGGCGCTGGTCGCCTCGCGCGACGATCCTGTTGCAACGTCTGTACTGTTGCAGCATTTATCCTGTTGCAGAAAGTCTGTCCTGTTGCAAGCCAATGGCGCTGACTGCCTCGCGAACACGCCGTACAAAGCGGCGCGCAAAACAAAACAAAACAAAGCGGGCAGATTGTCCTGTTGCAAGATCTGTCCTGTTGCAAGCGAAATAGTCGCTCAAACGGCTAGAATTGCCTGCGCGAGCGTTGCCGTACTGTTCAATGCCTGCGCGAGCATTGCCGTTGCATTGTCTGGATTGCATTGCACCTTGCAAGCCTCTCTGTTGTATCGCGCACTGCCGCACTGTTCGCTTTTGCAAGGCTCTGCTACGGTGCATTGCCGTACTGTTCAGGGAAAGCCTGCGTTTAAGGCAGGCAGCAACAGGCGGCGCGGGTCGTGCAGCGATTGATTGCCGCCGCTGGCGTCCCGCTGGCATCTAGGCGCGCGCGTGCTGAAGCGTCGCGTGGCGAAGTGCTAGCGAGGCAAGCGCATGCTGAAGCGTCGCGTGGCGAAGTGCTAGGGAGGCGAGCGACGAGCGTACTCAGACGGACAGACAGACAGACAAAAGGCCTAGCTAGCATAGTAATGCAGATCGTTTCACTTTGCGAAAGCCCTGTCGTTGACTTTGCATTTAATATCGTTTCGCTCTGTGGAAGCCCTGTCGTTGACTGTCCGAAATCGTTTCACTTAGTCTATAACGTGCATTATTCCGGCTCTGCCCGATCTTGGTTCTACTGGTCCGCCCCCGACGACGACGACGACGACGACGACGACGACGACGACGACGACGACGACGACGACGACGACGACGACGACGACGACGACGACGACGACGACGACGACGACGACGACGACGACGACGACGACGACGACGACGACGACGACGACGACGACGACGACGACGACGACGACGACGACGACGACGACGACGACGACGACGACGACGACGACGACGACGACGACGACGACGACGACGACGACGACGACGACGACGACGACGACGACGACGACGACGGCGGCGGCGGCGGCGGCGGCGGCGACGACGACGACGACGACGACGACGACGACGACGACGACGACGACGACGACGACGACGACGACGACGACGACGACGACGACGACGACGACGACGACGACGACGACGACGACGTTGGAAACTGGGAGTTGCCATTTCAGTGGTGTCACTGTCGTTGCATGTTGTTTCCGAGCGCTTCTGAACTGCGCCACTGGAGGAGATAGAGGCGGTGCTTCTGAAGCAGCAACTGCACGGAGCAGGCTCAAGGAGAAGTGGACGACGACGTGTGAACGAGCCCGTAAGAATGTAAACAATTGGTGATCGCATAGTGTCTTTGCGTCATTGTGCTGATTGCTTGTTTCTCGTCGTCCAAAGACACGCTACTTATCTCTCTCGTTCTCCATCAGTCTCCGTGTAGCACGTGCAACTAACCATTTCGGTCAAATAGGTAAACGCGGAACTGGCGCGAGATCGCACATTCAAAATTGTTGATTACAGTACGCCCGGCAATTCACCCGTCTATTCAGCTTAGGCGTGCGTCTTACTGTACCACCTCCGTTTGAATTTAAATTTCTGAATATTTCTCGAAACGTAAGGCTATTGACATGGATTTTCCAAGGATTCGAATTGCCATCTCGCGCCGATAGTCGAATTCAAATTTCATCAAAAGAGTTTGCTCGCAGCTCAAACTGACGCGAAATAATTAGAACTAAAATGCAGTAGGTTGCGTCATGGGCAGTTTTTCTCTTGAATATTGCGAACCGATCGGCTCCAAAACGGGACAGTCATGTTTACCGTCCAATAGCTAGCCAGTGATGTGGAAACTTTCCAACTTCAATGCCGATTTTTGGGAGCTGTAGTTGAAAGGTAGTCTTTTGTCCCAAATTGCATTCTGGACCATAACTCTCGAAATCGTGAACGAATTGTCTTGCGTCCTTTTGCCTTTGGTAGCGCTCGATTGCTTGATAATCGACCTTGTAAACATTTGCGCACACGTTCGTCTGAGAGGCAGAAAATTGGAAATTTCTGATAACTTGTGAAAAATCGGTTGCTTTGTTGGCCTCGTTCTCGCTCTAGGAAAGTCAACTGCTTTTGATACCAACAAGATTTTCTTAGAATGTTATTGCCTGCGTTGCTGACTATTCGCTTCTTCTCAGTTTCATGTCTGGACCACCGCTGCCTAAGAAACCGGAAGCCCGTACAGCCGAAGACGAATTAGCAATGTTGTATAGTTCGATAGACAAGGTGTGCCCAATTGGGTACTGTAGACGAGAAATTTGAAACTACGCAGCGCGCGTTGTACAACACGCAATTGACTCGCAATCGAGGTACTACTTTCGTTGGAGATTGAGCGAATTCCAGCAGTTAGTGTGCTGCAACAGTAGGTACAAGCTCGACACAATACGGTTTGTGCGGGAACACGCCGATGCGCGGATATCACCAAGAGGAGATGATGACGGTGACACCAGCAGCAGCAGTCCGCACGAATCACTGAGTGATAACTCCAACGCCACAGACATATCTCCTCACTCACAGTCAGCCGTGAAATTAGCGGTCGCGTCACCGTCCAGCCAATCACAGCTATCGATCGCGGAGCGATTGGGCGTTCTAATCCCATCACGGGAGCGACTGGCGAAGTGGCCACTCTCTCCCTCTCTTTCTCATAGTTCAACTGCCACATACATGTACGTTGTGGTAGAGGCAAGAGGGGCCAAATTCGGTTCCAATGCGAATGTCTCCAATTTGCGAACCGACCTGGGTGGCGGAGAAGCTGCGGCGACTGAAGGCGCAGAAGACGACAGGACAGGCTGCGACGGCATTCCGGACACGCCTATTGTACTGGCCCTGACAATCTGCCTGCAGCTTTCAAAACGCATGTATAAACGACCTAAAGGTACCTACACTACAACAGGTGGTCGAACAGTATCAGAAGAAGATACCTACAAAATAACTTGTGCACCCAGACAACACAATTAGAAGGCGTCTTCAGCAGGATGTTGACTGTACTGGAGTACATCACACAACGGGATACACTGTACAAGAGTTATAGTGAGTTATAGTAGTCTTTTGAGACGGTCGAATCTGCGGTAAGTTAAGTACCCTGACTGCCAAAGTGTTCGGCTGAAACTGGGGAAGTTCTGGCGTTAACCAACTGAAATCGTTTCACTTTGTGGAAGCCCTGTCGTTGACTACCCAAAATCGTTTCACTTTGTGGAAGCCCTGTCGTTGACTACCCAAAATCGTTTCACTTTGTGGAAGCCCTGTCGTTGACTGCCCGAAATCGTTTCACTTTGTGGAAGCCTTGTCGTTGACTACCCAAAATCGTTTCACTTTGTGGAAGCCCTGTCGTTGACTAGTAGTTTGTATTATCGTTTCACTTTGTGGAAGCCCTGTCGTTGACCACCCGAAATCGTTTCGCTTTGTGGAAGCCCTGTCGTTGACTTTGTATTATTGTTTCACTTTGTGGAAGCCCTGTCGTTGACTACCCGAAATCGTTTCGCTTTGTGGAAGCCTTGTCGTTGACTACCCGAAATTGCTTCGCTTTTGTGTAAGCACTGTCCTGTCGTTGACTTTGTATTATCGTTTCACTTTGTGGAAGCCCTGTCGTTGACTACCCGAAATCGTTTCACTTTGTGGAAGCCCTGTCGTTGACTGCCCGAAATCGTTTCGCTTTGTGGAAGCCCTGTCGCCGATTAGCCGAAATCGTTTCACTTAGTCTATAACGCGCGCATTCTTCCGGCTTTGCCCGCTCTTGGTTCAACTGGTCCGCCCCAATGGCTTGGCGTTTTGACTACGGTAC
>JASAMZ010010237.1:0-17498 GCA_030248115.1 Linhomoeus sp. GSCO2_2
GGCTGCCAAAGCTGGGAACGCTTTTTTTGGAACGCTGCTCAGGCAGGTACTGTACCTAACGCGGAGGTCGGAATTTGTCGTTCATGTTGTGATACTGGAGAGTGGGGACCTACAAAAGTACCTTGCGTGGGGCCCATTGCCGCGAAGCCACTTAGCAGCAGTAGCACACACTGTAAAGGGTACCGGCTCATCTTTCGGCGCAGGGGCAGTTCGCCGTTGGTTCAATCAAACACCCCAAAGGTAGCTAACTGAGGGCGAAGGAAGAACGCGAGCAAGCGTCACCTGTCGACGGCTCGCGTTGCCAAGTTATCGCGATGTACGGCCCAACAACACAACAGCTGAACATTGACCTGACAAGCGATGTACATGACGAGACACTTGACAACCGTCACTCTGCCCTGATTGCTTGAATCCGGCTGGAAACTTTCCGCTAATGTTTGCCCCGACGAATCAATGACCGTGAAGCGTATCACAATAGGGCAAGGTGCATCGTGCACCTTTGTACGTAGTACGCGCAACGGTTAATGGAAGCGACGGGCAATAGACAGACACTGTACCTATCAGTTTGATTTTCTAGCAGATGCTTATGCTTCAGTTCTTTTGAATTGCTATCCTTCAATTCTTTAATTCAATGCTTATGCTTCAATTCAATTGCTTTGCTTCTGGATCCTACGTCTCTGAGTGCTGAAGTGTGCTAAAAGAGGGCAAATGTCCATTTACTGGCCGAGTACCCACTTCAAAGAAACGCGATCGTCTCGACACCTCAGTCGAACTCTCTCGTCAATCGACGGTCCCGTGACTATCGGTGGCTCGAAAACTCAGCGTTACCAAACGTCTGTGTGTACCTACCTTATGTAGGCGCGCATTTCCCTCACAGCTGAGCGATGTTTTCAGTCGAGAAACCTGTCGCTCTCAACGGCGGGCGAGCGCCGCATGACTTGCCTTCGCCTCGCCTTCCCGGCCGCACATCGCGCCAACCTTGCGAGAGCGCTTCTGGCGTGAGTTGTGCGTGCGTGCGTCGCGAGTGAACTGCCTAGTGAAAGGGTAGAATGTTGCAGATTTGGCCGGCTTTTGGCGCTATGTCAATGCACGCCTCGCGGCAATTCTTGAAGTGTCACAGCTTCTGCGCTTGTACAGTGCGTGGCAGAAACTTGAGAAATGGTTTTGAACCGACGTGGTGACTGTAGTTACTGACTGCCGCGTCGCTCTCCCATCGCTCTCACGTGAATTTTGCGTGCCGGCTGACTTTCAACTTCTGTTCTGCGTATCACGCGCAATTTCCATGAATTCTTTTCTGGTTGTTTCAGCGGCACTCAGCTTCAAGTTGTTAGGTTCACTACACGTTGCACGTTGCACGGGGCAGCTATTACACTTCACAGGAATCATGCCTTCCTCCCTCTGCATCGCCGCCTCCCTGCTGACTGCCATCGCCTCTGCCGCCACCGTGGAGGAGGAGGTGGTGGTGCAGGCGCAGAATGTGACGGAGCAAAGCTGGCTGGACGAGTGGTCGGACAGGATCTTCTACGACGACGCCCGCGACGGGGCCGTCAACTGGCTCGCCTGGGTCGGTGAGAGAAGAGAGAACAGGCAGCTCAACTAAGCATCAGACGTACCATAGTCTAAGTTCTCTAATAAACGCCCTTCCATTTCCCCATCTCCGACGGGTGGATGCTCTCATCGACGTGTATTCGGGATTGGCGCCTATTGGGGGATTTACGATTACCTACATAGCTGCCCAGAAAGAACTTACAATAAACCCTCCAATTAGCGCCTCTCCCTCTGCCCCCATCTTAGACTGAATGCGGCCAAGAGAAGAGGAAGGGGGATGCTTATTGCAGGATTTACGATATACTGTAACTGAATCACTGCACGTGCAGCTGAGCACCACCTCTCGGTTCAGGCGATCGCCGTTGGCCTGCTGTTGATCATCGTGGTGCTCTACTGCTTCCTGATGTTCCTCTGCCGACCCAGATACAAGGACGAGCACCTCTTCCACTCGCCCAGAGCTAGAGCCGCCCCCGCCGCCGTCTACCCGGCGAGTTGCAATGACACACAGAATGACAATGGGATGGGGAGAGTAGACGTGCGACTGAGAGAAGCAGGACACAACAAGCTGAATTTCGCCTGCGGCTTGTGTACTTTAAATAATTTCTGCACATACGGTACATATTGGCCAGAATGCGGAAATTTAAGGCGATGCTGCTTGGTATTACTTTGTACTCCAATACGAACGCGGTGCTGGTACCACAGTACAGTGTGCAGCTACTTACTACTACATACATCATTTGCACACCCAATCTCCCGACTATTTAGTGCACAAGGCAAGGGGTACCTACTACCTAGAAGGCGGTCAATTCTTTCAACGTCCCTCCAGGGGGTGTTTACGGTATAAAAGTGGGGATGGGGGGGGGGGGGTACGTTGTATTCCCAGCTACATACATACCTACACGTTTGATATTACAACCGCGGCAGTTGGGCGTTCAGTCAGTGCCTCCCATGGAGATGGAGCCGACTTCGAGCAACGACAAGGTCGCCTACGACGACCACCCTCGGCAGCACTACCACGAGCCGTCGCCGGCCGTCCAGCCCACCTACATCAGCATTCAGGATGAGGACGTCCCGCGCTACGGTTGGAAGGCCCACTAAAGTGTGGACTTGTGGGGAATATGATGAGGAACAATAGATAGTCTACAGTAGAGCAGACAACGAAACCGACGCACGCTCAAGCTTAGAATTAGAACGTGAGGTGGACCCGTTGTACACTATACCGCATGCATGTGCTCTAGTCTTGGTTAAACGTGGACAAGATGTACGTACGTACATGTGTAAGTTCTCGGCTCGCTCAATCGCAGATGTCGCAACGCAACGCTGTCCTGCTTTTACACAGAAATATCGATTTCACTCAAGATACCCCATGAACACTTGCGTCCGATCACGGAACCAAATAGTGCAAGGCTTCCTGGCTGACTGGTGAATTACATGGCCAAAGCTACATTGCGCGGCATGTCACGCATACGGACCTTATTTAGTTCGGAAGTGCGACGTCGTCGCCGTGGATCGTTGTTGAGCAACAGACTTTCCAAGAGGCCTTGCTGCGACTGCAGAGGAGCCAATCTTTGCATCACCGTCGCCGTCTCCCAACGGAGACGTTTCGACTGCACTTTCGGGACAAACGAAGGGCTTGAACCCTTGGCAAAGGGCGGCAGTGCTGACGCAGACTGCTGCAGACAACGCATGCGTCTGTCGCAGATCTTGTGGTCTACCTCACTATCAACACCGTCCCCCAATCAAATTTTGCATCGCTAAGATACTGTAGTTTATCGGTTTTAAAATGAACATTTCGAATGGAAAACTGCCGACAAAATGGTTGCGCAATTTAGTTGAGGTGTGTTATCATTTGCGGCTGTTCACATGCTGATCTATCTCAACGTCATGAAGATACCACTTTCGTCTTGAGACCACTGTAGTAGAAGAATGCTTTGTTGCGATAAATCACTGACCGTTTTAGAACAAACACTGCTGACTGCATTTGTTGCGTTCACCGTAACGCAGTCAAGCAAGTATTCTCAGCTGTTTCTTGATCGGCCTCCTGTCTGTCATAGGTGCAGGCGGGGGGGGGGGGGGGGGGGCGGGGGGTGCAACCCCCCCCTCTGGCCCTGGCCTCTAGTGAACTTTTCACTGGTACTCCCCCCCCTGGCATCCGAAATTTGGAAAAAAATCCGGAAATTTCGGAAATTTTCTTGTGTTTTTGGTACTTTTTGGTCCTATTTTGTCCAAATTTTCGCCTGCGGCGCTATATTTCGTCTATTTATGCACAAATTAGCATGTTTTTGACCAAATTAAGGCGATTTTTAGCGTATTTTTGGCCATTCTAAAAAGCTGTTCACTGGTCCCGGGACCCCCCCCCCCTCTCAGAAATTTTCCTTAACTAGACCCCCCCCCCTGGCCTCCGGGTGGCCTGCACCTGTGCTGTCTGTCTCATAGAAAGACTGGCGGAGGCGTGGATTGACGTAATCTTTGACGTAAGACGTTGCGGACGAGTCACCTCACATTCATTCATAGATCATTCAGCGGATGATCCTTGTTCGAAGGGCAAATTTGAAGCTGTACCGTGCCAGTCTCACTAGACTTCGAAAGATGACGGTCGTGAATGTTTGTGTATTGTTTGAGTGTATTTTGGAAGCGTCGAACGAATAAGATTTTAGACGTCAACCAATTCTCTAATCAAGAAGCCCGTCCAATACAGCGATGGTGACACCACGCTCGAAGGATTGCTGATTTACGACAAGTGAGTGAAGTGACCAATCTTGTTTGTGGTAACAAGTATTGTCAAACCATATTTCAGAGCCAAAGCTTCCGCCAACAAGCTGCCAACTGTGATGGTCTGCCACGCTTTCAAGGGGCGCACGGAGTTTGAATGTGGCGTGGCCGAAAAACTAGCGGAGGTACCGTATTTTTTCGCTCGGCCTCAGCCGAGCGAACCCTATCAAGAGCTCGGCGTGCGTGCGTACGTACGTATGTGCGTGGGTCACGCTCGTTTCGGGCTTAATAACTCGCTCGTCTGACGTCGTAGGGTGGAGTTTGAGACATCGTCGAGTAGCCTGCGGACTCCTCTAGCCACCTGGGTAGTCGAAACCAAAACAACTTTTCAAAATCGCGCGCTACAGTATCCCAAAGTGGGGTCCATTTTAAAACCAAAGTTGACCAAATCTAGTCAAATCGCATATCAAAGTGAAGCGCTCGAGCTCCTGAGCAAGAATCCGACAATGAAAAGTTTCAAAAGTTTGAACAGAGGGCTACAGTAACCAAAACGCGTCGGAAAGTGCTGATTTTGGCATAGTCGCGGGCTCTATAACTCGCTCGTCTGACGTCGTAGGATGGAGTTTGAGACATCGTCGGGTAGCCCGCTGACTCCTCTAGCCTTCTAAGTGGTCGAAACTAAAATAAGTTTTCAAATTCGAGCGCTACAGTATCCCCAAGTGGGGTATATTTTAAGACAAAAGTTGACCGAACCTAGTCAAATCGCATATCAAAATGAAGCGCTCGAGCTCCTGAGCACGAATCCGACATTGAAAAGTTTCAAAAGTTTAAACAGAGCGCTACAGTATCCAAAGCGCGTCGAAAACTAGAAACGACACGCTTGCTTCGGGCTTAGTAACTCTCTTGTCTGACGTCGCTGAGTTGAGTTCGACACATCGACGAGTAGCTCTCGGACTTCTCTCGCGAACTGTGACGTCGAAATAAAAGAAAATTTTAAAAATTGCGCGCTACAGTATCCCAAAGTAAGGTTCGCGATAAGTCAAAACTTCATCAAACCTAGTGTAACCACATATCAAAATGAAGCGCTCGACCTCCTGAGCACGAACTCGACAACAAAAAGTTTCAAAAGTTTAAACAGAGGGCTACAGTAACCAAAACTGGAGAGCTCACTGCAAGCCAACATCAATTAATCAAGCTCACAATTAACCTTAGTTTTGTGCTAGATTCCAGTGTCTTTTTTTAAATTCAGTCTGAAAAGATGATTTTCTTAGTGTAAAGAATTAAACCCGAGCGATACCAATGTTGCGTAGCAAGACCACTCCAAAAAGTGTAGTCGCGAGGAGAGTCAAAGACGCTGCACGAAACCGGAAAAGGCCTTGCTACAATCTCTCTCAGTAATAATGCAAAACTCAAAACCACTCCGCTTTTTAAAGGAGACTTGTTAGTGGATTTTGCGTAATTTCGTTAATAAAAACCCTCGATTTTTGCTTATTTTTAGCGCGGATACGCGGGCTTCGCGGCCGACATCTACGGGAAGGGCAAAATCGCGCAGAGCACAGACGAGGCAAAAGCAATGATGGGCCCATTCCTAGAAGATAGGGCCGGTTTGATGCTCAGAAGACTCAATTTAGCTTTGGATGCCGTGAAGGGAGAGAGCGTCGTCGACCAGAGCAAGGTCGGTGTCGGCAAGATTGCGTTCGCCCGGGAGTTGATTCTGTTTAATGGAAGTGTGAGTGTGGTGTATGACTTAGAGACGGAATTAGTGACTAGTGTGAGTGTGGGTAGAGGGTATGGAAGGAAATAACTTGTGTACCCTGTAACTTTGTGGCTTTGCGTTTCAGATGGCGGCCATCGGCTATTGTTTCGGCGGCCTCTGTGTGCTGGACATGGCGCGAAGTGGCGCCGATTTGAAAGGTGTGGAATTGCTACAATTGCGTCAACTATTACGCTGCGTTTTCGTTCTTTGTGCTACTATTCCATGCTCAATGATTTATTACACACGGCGACAATGACTTTAGTGCGGCCAATATTTGTTTCCAATGGAAGGGGATAGAGAGGTTTTGTTTCCTTCTCTTCTCGACAGGCGTCGTCAGCTTCCACGGCATACTGACACCCCTCAAGGGGGACTTAGGCGCGGCTAAGAACAGCCAGACCAAAGTGCTAGTGCTGCACGGCTACAAGGACCCTCTGGTGCCGCCTGAGCAGGTGGTTTTGTTGCGAATGTAAAATTAATTTTCGATGAATCGCGAGTGCTATATAGCCGGCTTCATTGCTTCTATGCGCACTTGCAAACCTGTAAAATGCTATTTGCCTCTCCCAGACACGCCTAAAGGTGCCTTTGCAAGTGTTTGAGAGATAAGAAGCCACAATGTTATACGTTTGGGTGGCATGTTTGCGGTACAGAAGTGTCGCCTTTTGGGTACACATACACCGTCTTGTGATAGGAGGAGGGGCGGGATAATGACACTTCTAGAAAATGATGAATTTTGCGCAAAATCGCGCGCACGTCACGCCACCGCAAACGGACTAATCGAATCAACTTTGCCATTCAGACGGTAGAATTTTTGTGACACTGTTAATTCGACGCTCTGTGACGCGACGTGGGTAGTTTGCGAGTTTTGCACTGGCGAGACGAACGTTCGCATTCCTGCGTGGTTTACACTATGGGAATTTGAAAGTTCACAGTTTCACAGTAATGTCATAATTCAGGTGATGGCATTTTTCGAAGAGATGAAGGAAGGCGGCGCCGACTGGCAACTGCACGCCTATGGAGGTTTGTGGGTCCCAATTTGTCTTAGTCAACCAGGCAAGTCGTCCGGGGGACGCAGTATACTCCACAAATTTGAACTCCTACGCATAGTGACTCCTCTGCTGTTGTGGCCTGTTGACACTCCCAATCACAAAACTAATGCCGAATTCGTGATCTACATCCCAAAATACCTCAGATTCGACATACAACACCCCTAACTTCCTATGGATTCGCAGAAACGAAATTCTGCAGTTGGGGTACGGTAGCATGCGATTTCGTCATAGGTACGTTCAAACATCATCTAAACGCTAAACGAATGCCAAATTCGTAATCAGCGGCCCCGAAAACCCCGAAATCGAGTATAATATCGCGAAAGTCGACCCGACACCCAACATTCAAATGGACGCGGCAGGGTTACTGTAGCTCTGAAAATTTTTCCAAAACACTTTTCTAGACCAGATTTCAACGTAGAATCGTTTGAAACCACTTTTGGAACGATTCGGGGACGCATTCGAGCGCAACAGACGCCGTAACGCGAAAATTGCAATTTTCGACCCCGGAGTCAAAAAAGTTGCGGGAAAATAACTTTGTTGTGTTTCGCCCGATTTTCTCCGTTCATGGCTCATTCGATAGAGGACATCTGGGAAGGAGCAACAAAAGCGGTCCCGCCGCTCTAGCTGCTACCTAGCTCGCACAGCAGCCAGTCAAAGTTGACCCGGGGCCGAAATTCGCGAATTTTTCAAATTTGGCGCCAAAATGGGTCCCGCAGCGATCCAATTTTTTTTTTGCCGACTCGGCACTATCGAGGGCTACAGCATATCAAAAGATAGTATATACCATTATATGCAACTTTTTCGAGTTCTACCTTGCCCAACCCAATTTTCAGTACTTTGAAATTTTAAATTTTTGAATTTCCCGCCAACGGGGTCCCGGAACGTGACCCCATATGCCGTGCAGGTTGCCCACCCACTAGGCCTACCCAACGCAAAAAACCGTTTGCAAATCGGCCGCTTCACGCGCGAACGCCTTTGACTCAAAGTTTCTGCGTTTCGCGCACAAACGCTACTCCACACTTTTTTCGCCCGGCCTCAGCCGGGCGAACCCCTACGAGAGCACCCCTACGAGAGCTTTGCGTCCGTCCGTCCGTCCGTCCGTTCGAACGTTACGCTCTCAGATCTCGGTGTTGGAAAGTCGTAGGAAGGCGATCTTGGGCTCTACGGAAAGCTCTCGACTCACTGGTAATGTCGCTAAGAGACTTCGAAATTCAAAAGTTTGAATTGCGCGCGCTACAGTAACCCGAAGGCCAAAACGGAAAACGGCTCTAACTCGCTCGTCTTACGTCGTAGAGCGGCGTGCGATAGGTCAACTAAAAGGTCTCGACGTGCTCTTTCGTTTGGCATTACAAATTTTCTTAATTACGCAAACACGCAACACGAAAAGCGACATTCTCGCGTTTTTTCGCAGAAATCGCTCTAACTCACTCAGAGTGCGTCGTAGAGAGACGGTCTTAAGTTGGTTGGATAGCTCTCGACTCACTGATCATTTGTTCTTCTATTGGTCGAAACCCAAAAGTTTGAATTTCGCGCGCTACAGTAACCCAAAGGTTCAAATCGCAAAACTTCTCTAACTCGCTCGTCTTGCGTCGTAGAGAGACGATCTTAAGGTCGTTGAATAGGTGTCGGCACACTGATCATTCCGTTAAGAGAAGTCGAGATTCAAACGTTTGAATTTCGCGAGCTACAGTAACTCAAAGGTTGAAACAGCAAAGCGGCTCCAACTCGCTCGTCTTACGTCGTAGAGCGGCGTGCGATAGGTCTACTAAAAGGTCTCGACGCCGTCTTTCGTTTGGCATAAACATTTTCTAAATTACGCAAACACGCAACGCGAAAAGCGACATTCTCCGTTTTTAACACAGAAATCGCTCTACCTCGCTCAGCGTGCGTCGTAGAGAGACGATGTTGAGTTTGTTGGATAGCTCTCGATCTCGACTCACTGATCATTTGTTCTTCGATTGGTCGAAACTCAAAAGTTTGAATATCGCGAGCTACAGTAGCTCAAAGGTTCAAACAGCAAATCGGCCCTAACTCGCTCGTCGTACGTTGTAGAGCGGCATTCGTTCGACCGTTTGAAAGCTTACGTTGAGGCAGTTGTTGAGCGGTCATTCCTAAAGAAATACTTTGTTTTTTTCGCCCGGCCTCAGCCGGGCGAACCCCTACGAGAGCTTATCGTTCGTTCGTGCGTCCGTTCGTCCGTTCGTCCGTTCGTTCGTCACGCTCTCAGATCTCGGCGTTGGAACGTCGTAGGAAGGCGATCTTGGGCTTTATGGATAGCTCTCGACTTACTGGTAATGTTGCTAAGAGACTTCGAAATTCAAAAGTTTGAATTGCGCGCGCTACAGTAACCCGAAGGTTCAAACTGAAAACGGCTATTACTCGCTCGTCTTACGTCGTAGAGCGGCGTACGATAGGTCAACTGAAAGGTCTCGACGTGCGCTTTCGCTTGGCATAAAAAAGTTTCTTAATTACGCAAACACGCAACACGAAAAGCGACATTCTCGCGTTTTTAACGCAGAAATCGCTCTAACTCGCTCGGCGTGCGTCGTACGGAGACGATCGTGGGTTGGTTGGATAGCTCTAGACTCACTGATCATTTGTTCTTCTATTGGTTGAAACTCAAAAGTTTGAATTTCGCGCGCTACAGTAACCCAAAGGCTCAAAACGCAAAACTTCTCTAACTCGCTCGTCTTCTGTCGTAGAGAGACGATCTTGAGATCTTTGAATAGGTTTCGGCACACTGATCATTCCGTTAAGAGAAGTCGACATTCAAAAGTTTACATTTCGCGAGCCACAGTAACTCAAAGACTGAACAGCAAAGCGACTCTAACTCGCTCGTCTTACGTCGTAGAGCGGCGTGCGATAGGTCTGCTAAAAGGTCTCGACGCGGTCTTTCGTTTGGCATAAAAGATTTTCTTAATTATGCAAACACGCAACACGAAAAGCGATATTCTCGCGTTTTTAACACAGAAATCGCTCTACCTCGCTCAGCGTGCGTCGTACAGAGACGATCTTGAGTTTGTTGGATAGCTCTTGACTCACTGATCATTTGTTTTTCGATTGGTAAAAACTCAAAAGTTTGAATATTGCGAGCTACAGTAACCCAACGGTTCAAAACGCAAAACTTCTCTAACTCGGTCGTCTTCCGTCGTAGAGCGGCATTCGTTCGACCGTTTGAGAGCTTACGTTGAGACAGTTGTTGAGCGGTCATTACTAAAGAAATACTTTTGTTTTTTTTAACTCTTGTCGTACGAACAACTTTGTCTGCTAAAAAAATTAATCCCGGGCGATCCCAATGTTGCCTTGCAACAACCGCTCAGAAATGCGTGTGCATTGCTCAAAAAATTAATCCCGGGCGATCCCAATGTTGCCTTGCAAGAACCCCTCAGAAAGGAGTGTGTCAGGCGCATGAAGTGGATGCGGGCGAGCGCGCGCATATCGAAGGCTTCAATGCTTACAAGTATCCACTCTCTCTTCACTTAAACACTCACAACCCTCTGTATTATAAATAACTTTTTTAAAGCTTGTTTACTTTTGTCGTACGAACTTTGTCTGAAAAATTATCCCGGCGATCCCAATGTTGCCTTGCAACACTAGTCTTCGTTAATTTGCCTGCCCCTCGGGGGGGGGCTCCCGCGGTTGGCTCTTTTCTTCTCTCCTACCCCCCTATTACTTTTGGGTGTCGGGGGCCAAAAATTTTTTTGGCCTCCTAACTTTGTCAACTGTGCTTGGCTACGCCACTGGTGTACTGCACATGTATGTAGATATCAGTCCTACCATAAAACTAAAATTAGCAAATACGCTAGTGAATAACTGAAAATCAGTGGAAAATCTCCTCCAGAAAGTTCTTCATCGATTGCCAGCTTCTCTCGTCCGAGCTTCTGTGATAAGAAACGCCCTCTATGCCAACTTTGTCCGCTTCAGGGTTAGTGAAGGCGTGCGCCGCGTCTGAAAGGGTGACAGAAGAAAACACTATTTCTATTTACATCGGCCCGCTACTACAGCTTCCATCCGGCGAATCATATCCCTACCACCCCCCCCCCCCCCCGAAATGAATACAGTTTTGACAAAGTTTAGGCAGCGCTTCAAAATAGCCAAATTATGTTTTGTCCAATTTTGTGTATGTTCTGTCCCACTCTGTATAGTATACAATTTTTATACTCCACAACAAGCTGTTTTAAAAAAGTTGAGTTGTTTTATTAATACAGAGTGGTTTGTGAGTGTTTTAAAGTGGAAGAGTAAAAGAGTGGATACTTTTGTAAAGTATTTCGAAGCCTTTCCGATATGACGCGCGCCCGCCCGGAGTCCACTATTCATGCGCTACTTCTGACACGCTCCCTTCTGAGGGGTTCTTGCAAGGCAACATTAGGATCGCCCGGGATTAATTTTTTGAGCAAGGCACACGCATTTCTGAGCGGTTGTTGCAAGGCAACATTGGGATCGCCCGGGATTAATTTTTTACCAGACAAAGTTGTTCGTACGACAAAAGTTAAACAAGCTGTTTTAAAAAAGTTGAGTTGTTTTATTAATACAGAGTGGTTTGTGAGTGTTTTAAAGTGGAAGAGTAAAAGAGTGGATACTTTTGTAAAGCATTTCGAAGCCTTTCCGATATGACGCGCGCTCGCCCGCAGTCCACTATTCATGCGCTACTTCTGACACACTCCTTTCTGAGGGGTTCTTGCAAGGCAACATTGGGATCGCCCGGGATTAATTTTTTGAGCAATGCACACGCATTTCTGAGCGGTTGTTGCAAGGCAACATTGGGATCGCCCGGGATTAATTTTTTTAGCAGACAAAGTTGTTCGTACGACAAGAGTTAAAAAAAACAAAAGTATTTCTTTAGTAATGACCGCTCAACAACTGTCTCAACGTAAGCTCTCAAACGGTCGAACGAATGCCGCTCTACGACGGAAGACGACCGAGTTAGAGAAGTTTTGCGTTTTGAACCGTTGGGTTACTGTAGCTCGCAATATTCAAACTTTTGAGTTTTTACCAATCGAAAAACAAATGATCAGTGAGTCAAGAGCTATCCAACAAACTCAAGATCGTCTCTGTACGACGCACGCTGAGCGAGGTAGAGCGATTTCTATGTTAAAAACGCGAGAATATCGCTTTTCGTGTTGCGTGTTTGCATAATTAAGAAAATCTTTTATGCCAAACGAAAGACCGCGTCGAGACCTTTTAGCAGACCTATCGCACGCCGCTCTACGACGTAAGACGAGCGAGTTAGAGTCGCTTTGCTGTTCAATCTTTGAGTTACTGTGGCTCGCGAAATGTAAACTTTTGAATGTCGACTTCTCTTAACGGAATGATCAGTGTGCCGAAACCTATTCAAAGATCTCAAGATCGTCTCTCTACGACAGAAGACGAGCGAGTTAGAGAAGTTTTGCGTTTTGAGCCTTTGGGTTACTGTAGCGCGCGAAATTCAAACTTTTGAGTTTCGACCAATAGAAGAACAAATGATCAGTGAGTCTAGAGCTATCCAACCAACCCACGATCGTCTCAGTACGACGCACGCCAGCGAGTTAGAGCGATTTCTGCGTTAAAAACGCGAGAATGTCGCTTTTCGTGTTGCGTGTTCTAATTAAGAAACTTTTTTATGCCAAGCGAAAGCGCACGTCAAGACCTTTCAGTTGACCTATCGTACGCCGCTCTACGACGTAAGACGAGCGAGTAATAGCCGTTTTCAGTTTGAACCTTCGGGTTACTTAGCGCGCGCAATTCAAACTTTTGAATTTCGAAGTCTCTTAGCAACATTACCAGTAAGTCGAGAGCTATCCATAAAGCCCAAGATCGCCTTCCTACGACGTTCCAACGCCGATCTGAAGCGTACGAACGAACGGACGAACGGACGAACGGACGCACGAACGAACGATAAGCTCTCTAGGGTTCGCCCGGCTGAGGCCGGGCGAAAAAAACAAAGTATTTCTTTAGGAATGACCGCTCAACAACTGCCTCAACGTAAGCTTTCAAACGGTCAACGAATGCCGCTCTACAACGTACGACGAGCGAGTTAGGGCCGATTTGCTGTTTGAACCTTTGAGCTACTGTAGCTCGCGATATTCAAACTTTTGAGTTTCGACCAATCGAAGAACAAATGATCAGTGAGTCGAGATCGAGAGCTATCCAACAAACTCAACATCGTCTCTCTACGACGCACGCTGAGCGAGGTAGAGCGATTTCTGTGTTAAAAACGGAGAATGTCGCTTTTCGCGTTGCGTGTTTGCGTAATTTAGAAAATGTTTATGCCAAACGAAAGACGGCGTCGAGACCTTTTAGTAGACCTATCGCACGCCGCTCTACGACGTAAGACGAGCGAGTTGGAGCCGCTTTGCTGTTTCAACCTTTGAGTTACTGTAGCTCGCGAAATTCAAACGTTTGAATCTCGACTTCTCTTAACGGAATGATCAGTGTGCCGACACCTATTCAACGACCTTAAGATCGTCTCTCTACGACGCAAGACGAGCGAGTTAGAGAAGTTTTGCGATTTGAACCTTTGGGTTACTGTAGCGCGCGAAATTCAAACTTTTGGGTTTCGACCAATAGAAGAACAAATGATCAGTGAGTCGAGAGCTATCCAACCAACTTAAGACCGTCTCTCTACGACGCACGCTGAGTGAGTTAGAGCGATTTCTGCGTCAAAAGCGCGAGAATGTCGCTTTTCGTGTTGCGTGTTTGCGTAATTAAGAAAATTTGTAATGCCAAACGATAGAGCACGTCAAGACCTTTTAGTTGACCTATCGCACGCCGCTCTACGACGTAAGACGAGCGAGTTAGAGCCGTTTTCCGTTTTGGCCTTCGGGTTACTGTAGCGCGCGCAATTCAAACTTTTGAATTTCGAAGTCTCTTAGCGACATTACCAGTGAGTCGAGAGCTTTCCGTAGAGCCCAAGATCGCCTTCCTACGACTTTCCAACACCGAGATCTGAGAGCGTAACGTTCGAACGGACGGACGGACGGACGGACGCAAAGCTCTCGTAGGGGTGCTCTCGTAGGGGTTCGCCCGGCTGAGGCCGGGCGAAAAAAGTGTGGAGTAGCGTTTGTGCGCGAAACGCAGAAACTTTGAGTCAAAGGCGTTCGCGCGTGAAGCGGCCGATTTGCAAACGGTTTTTTGCGTTGGGTAGGCCTAGTGGGTGGGCAACCTGCACGGCATATGGGGTCACGTTCCGGGACCCCGTTGGCGGGAAATTCAAAAATTTAAAATTTCAAAGTACTGAAAATTGGGTTGGGCAAGGTAAACTCGAAAAAGTTGCATATAATGGTATATACTATCTTTTGATATGCTGTAGCCCTCGATAGTGCCGAGTCGGCAAAAAAAAAATTGGATCGCTGCGGGACCCATTTTGGCGCCAAATTTGAAAAATTCGCGATTTCGGCCCCGGGTCAACTTTGACTGGCTGCTGTGCGAGCTAGGTAGCAGCTAGAGCGGCGGGACCGCTTTTGTTGCTCCTTCCCAGATGTCCTCTATCGAATGAGCCATGAACGGAGAAAATCGGGCGCAACACAACAAAAGTTATTTTCCCGCAACTCTTTTCACTCCGGGGTTGAAAATTGCAATTTTCGCGTTACGGCGTCTGTTGCGCTCGAATGCGTCCCGAATCGTTCCAAAGTGGTTTCAAACGATTCTACGTTGAAATCTGGTCTAGAAAAGTGTTTTGGAAAAATTTTCCGAGCTACAGTAACCCTGCCGCGTCCATTTGAATGTTGGGTGTCGGGTCGACTTTCGCGATATTATACTCGATTTTCGGGGTTTCGGGGCCGCTGATTAACGAATTTGGCATTCGTTTAGCGTTTAGATGATGTTTGAACGTACCTATGACGAAATCGCATGCTACCGTACCCCAACTGCAGAATTTCGTTTCTGCGAATCCATAGGAAGTTGGGGGTGTTGTATGCTCGAATCTGAGGTATTTTGGGATGTAGATCACGAAATTCGGCATTAGTTTTGTGATTGGGAGTGTCAACAGGCCACAACAGCAGAGGAGTCACTATGCGTAGGAGTTCAAATTTGTGGAGTATACTGCGTCCCCCGGACGACTTGCCTGGTTGACTAAGACAAATTGGAACCCACAAACCTCCATAGGCGTGCAGTTGCCAGTCGGTGCCGCCTTCCTTCATCTCTTCGAAAAATGCCATCACCTGAATTATGACATTACTGTGAAACTGTGAACTTTCAAATTCCCATAGTGTAAACCACGCAGGAATGCGAACGTTCGTCTCGCCAGTGCAAAACTCGCAAACCCCTCACCCACGTCGCGTCACAGAGCGTCGAATTAACAGTGTCACAAAAATTCTACCGTCTGAATGGCAAAGTTGATTCGATTAGTCCGTTTGCGGTGGCGTGACGTGCGCGCGATTTTGCGCAAAATTCATCATTTTCTAGAAGTGTCATTTTCTCCCCCCCTCCTCCTATCACAAGACGGCGTACGTGTACCCAAAAGGCGACACTTCTGTACCGCAAACATGCCACCCAAACGTATAACATTGTGGCTTCTTATCTCTCAAACACTTGCAAAGGCACCTTTAGGCGTGTCTGGGAGAGGCAAATAGCATTTTACAGGTTTGCAAGTGCGCATAGAAGCAATGAAGCCGGCTATATAGCACTCGCGATTCATCGAAAATTAATTTTACATTCGCAGCAAAACGACCTGCTCAGGCGGCACCAGAGGGTCCTTGTAGCCGTGCAGCACTAGCACTTTGGTCTGGCTGTTCTTAGCCGCGCCTAAGTCCCCCTTGAGGGGTGTCAGTATCGCCGTGGAAGCTGACGACGCCTGTCGAGAAGAGAAGGAAACAAAACCTCTCTATCCCCTTCCATTGGAAACAAATATTGGCCGCACTAAAGTCATTGTCGCCGTGTGTAATAAATCATTGAGCATATGGAATAGTAGCACAAAGAACGAAAACGCAGCGTAATAGTTGACGCAATTGTAGCAATTCCACACCTTTCAAATCGGCGCCACTTCGCGCCATGTCCAGCACACAGAGGCCGCCTAAACAATAGCCGATGGCCGCCATCTGAAACGCAAAGCCACAAAGTTACAGGGTACACAAGTTATTTCCTTCCATACCCTCTACCCACACTCACACTAGTCACTAATTCCGTCTCTAAGTCATACACCACACTCACACTTCCATTAAACAGAATCAACTCCCGGGCGAACGCAATCTTGCCGACACAGACCTAGCTCTGGTCGACGATGCTCTCTCCCTTCACGGCATCCAAAGCTAAATTGAGTCTTCTGAGCATCAAACCGGCCCTATCTTCTAGGAATGGGCCCATCATTGCTTTTGCCTCGTCTGTGCTCTGCGCGATTTTGCCCTTCCCGTAGATGTCGGCCGCGAAGCCCGCGTATCCGCGCTAAAAATAAGCAAAAATCGAGGGTTTTTATTAACGAAATTACGCAAAATCCACTAACAAGTCTCCTTTAAAAAGCGGAGTGGTTTTGAGTTTTGCATTATTACTGAGAGAGATTGTAGCAAGGCCTTTTCCGGTTTCGTGCAGCGTCTTTGACTCTCCTCGCGACTACACTTTTTGGAGTGGTCTTGCTACGCAACATTGGTATCGCTCGGGTTTAATTCTTTTACACTAAGAAAATCATCTTTTCAGACTGAATTTAAAAAATACACTGGAATCTAACACAAAACTAAGGTTAATTGTGAGCTTGATTAATTGATGTTGGCTTGCAGTGAGCTCTCCAGTTTTGGTTACTGTAGCCCTCTGTTTAAACTTTTGAAACTTTTTGTTGTCGAGTTCGTGCTCAGGAGGTCGAGCGCTTCATTTTGATATGTGGTTACACTAGGTTTGATGAAGTTTTGACTTATCGCGAACCTTACTTTGGGATACTGTAGCGCGCAATTTTTAAAATTTTCTTTTATTTCGACGTCACAGTTCGCGAGAGAAGTCCGAGTGCTACTCGTCGATGTGTCGAACTCAACTCAGCGACGTCAGCCAAGAGAGTTACTAAGCCCGAAGCAAGCGTGTCGTTTCCAGTTTTCGACGCGCTTTGGATACTGTAGCGCTCTGTTTAAACTTTTGAAACTTTTCAATGTCGGATTCGTGCTCAGGAGCTCGAGCGCTTCATTTTGATATGCGATTTGACTAGGTTCGGTCAACTTTTGTCTTAAAATATACCCCACTTGGGGATACTGTAGCGCTCGAATTTGAAAACTTATTTTAGTTTCGACCACTTAGAAGGCTAGAGGAGTCAGCGGGCTACCCGACGATGTCTCAAACTCCATCCTACGACGTCAGACGAGCGAGTTATAGAGCCCGCGACTATGCCAAAATCAGCACTTTCCGACGCGTTTTGGTTACTGTAGCCCTCTGTTCAAACTTTTGAAACTTTTCATTGTCGGATTCTTGCTCAGGAGCTCGAGCGCTTCACTTTGATATGCGATTTGACTAGATTTGGTCAACTTTGGTTTTAAAATGGACCC
>JASAMZ010010239.1:0-10000 GCA_030248115.1 Linhomoeus sp. GSCO2_2
CCTGGAAAGCGTATAAAGTTCAATGGCTAAAGAGATAGTGCGCGACTCTAGCTGGTCTCGATGGGCACTGCACCATTACGAAGGATCACAACCGCAATTCCGCTTAGACAAGTGTCTCTGTTACCGTGCAATCCACTAACGAAGGACAGTAGATACGCGTGCCGTAGCACATACAACTCCAGTTCAATTCACCCCATTCTCCTCGCTCTCTTTGGTTATCTGCTTCCGTTGGGCGTCCTTGTGCTCCTGCTGCTGCTTCAGTAGTCTTCCCCTGAGTCGGACGTAGGCGTCGCTGAGACGGCGCTTCCACCAGCGCCTCTCCAGCAGACGCTCTCTCTCCCGGCGCTCCTTGTGGCTCTTCCTCCGCTGTTCCTGCTCAGTCGACTCCTGCGTCGCTTGCTCATGCTCGACTGGCTCTGGAGCGGGCTTGGCTTCTTCAGTCGCTGAATACAACTTCGCTGGTCATCCGAAAGCCACACAACGAAGCGACCAAATACGGCGCAAGACTAGTTCACACCTTTGGGCGTCTCCTGTTCATCATTTCCCCCGATGGCGCCATTTCCCTGGGGCGATACTTTCAGCTTCTCCAGAAAGAGTCGAATGTTCTCGCCGCTATTTTCCTCAGGGGTCGCGTAGCGCAGCTGGCCCAAGCGGCTGTCGCTCAGAGCCCGCACGACGTTTCGAGACGACATTCACACAGACCGGTTGCAAATCCAACCAAACTCCACGCGCTACACTTTGCTATCACCTCAAGACAACGGTCGTTTATTCGAACTACATACTGGTTGCGTCACTATCGAGCCAGATTTCTATCCAGTGCCACCGTTTATTCACTCGCGAGACAACATAGGTGCTTGAATCGTGGAATTGTCGGCCAAAGATCGTAAATTTCACGAAGTGAACTGAACGACGCAACGCTGCAACGACGCGCGATACCGTAGTACAACGACGAAACTGGTCTACGGCGGATTGCACATCAACAGGAACTTCTACTAGCAGTACCAGCGCGATTTCATACGCCGGTTCGGCACAAGTGCTACCGTAATGCATAATACGACAACCGGCGCACTGAAGGAATCGCCGCCAGAGAGACAACTGCGCTCAGTGGGCGCCGCCGCCCTCGAAGCGCTCCCTCTTCCGGTCGCGACTCAGGAGCTTCAGCAGCATTCCATCCAGGTGGCAGTCTTCAGAGGACGCTCCATGACTGGTGCCCACTTCCAGGTTCATGGTGTTGGCCATCATTAGGCAGCTGAGGAAGTAGCGCCCCACTTCCCAGGACTGAACGGCAGCGCCGTCAGAGGAGGCGCCCTGGACCAGACCTCTGAAGCGCCTGCTCTCGCCCTGAAGCGCACAGAGAGCGGTGCCAGATGGGGCACACACTACGCAGGACAATAAGCCGATTGCTTCGCCAGCCTTGCCAGCTCTGACAGGACACAGCAACGACATCGAGCGGTGACATTTCCACAGACGACACTTCGTTAGACTGCCTACTAGTCAACACCAATGAACGGCGGCGAACAGGACAGTAGTAGTCAATGCTATAAGACCCTTGTCCTTGTGTCCCAAAGTGGATACACCTATCATGCACAGTGGAGAGCAAAAGCAGCAAATTGCACCCACCAGCTCCTGGAACTGGCCCAGGATCTCGCCGCAGTACTGCTCGATGTCGAAGGGCCGCCGGCGCTCCTCCTCCTAACAACGGCGACACAAAGCAGTGCCTTTCCATACAAGTTGTAGGAAGCCAATGAATCGCACACCAGAAGCTTGGGCGTGACTTTGTCCTCCCACTGCATGACGCGTCGAGTCAGCTCGCTCATGGCCAGGTGGGCGGCCGCCGAGCGCTGCTGCGCGTCCAGGTAGCGACGGACCTGGAAGGAGTCGCACTTCAGAGGTGCTTCGCTTGGCTTCGATGAAGCTGCGCCAGCAGAGTTCAGTAGTAGCGCACCTTCTGCTCGTAGGTGAGCTGCTCCACTGCGCCCTGATGACTGTCCCCTGCAGCCGTTCCCGAATCGCCCGGGGGCATCTGGTGCTGCTGTTGCTGCAGCTGCAGATCCACCTCGTCGTCGTCCACCACGTCGGCCGGGCCCTCTCCTCCCATATCTGCAAGGAGAGAGGAAAGAAAGAGTGACGCATGTAGTACACACTTCACAGCCTGACTCCAATGCAATTCGTAGCCAATTCCAAACCTCCGTCCGAGTCGTAACCGCCGTCGACGCTGGCGCCGTCCCCTCCGTAAGGATCGTCGTCGTCGTCGACGTTCGCTTCCTCTCTCTTGCCCTGCGCCGCCTCCCTCCCCTTGGCCCGTCCTCCCTCTGAACGAGACGCTGCTTCCTCCCAAGAATCTGACGAAGCAATGCTATGAGCGCAGCTAGTTTCGCGCAATCGGTGTGGGACCTCCATTGTAACACGGAGTGATCGGCCCGGTGTGACTCTACTGCATAGCGCCAATAAGGTCCCTCCCCCCTCCCAACCATTGACAGGACGCCCGCCAAGTGCTGGGGTGATAATCGCAGAATCTACACTACTCCCCTCACCCCTGAACTCCCTCTCTCTGTCCAGTCTGAGCTTCTTCCTCCTCTTGATCTCGTAGTAGGCCATGTCGTCCAGGGCCGGCGTCCTGGTGACGCTCAGCGCCTTCTTGGACAGGAACTGGCGCCGGCTGTAGAAGGCGCTGTTGACGTACTCCTCCAGGACTGGGAAGAGGTCGCGCTCGGACCACAGGCCGCCGGGCCGAGCCTCGGCTTTCGTTAGGCGATCGGCCACCTAGGGAGAGAGAATATACAATGTAGAGGGTGGTGTGCGTCTGGAATGAGGGCGACAGTAGCCAAGCTCGCTATAGCAGACCACAAAGGCATATTTGCGACTCTGCACATTTGCGCTTGCGCTTCCGCTATCCCTCCTCATTCTTAGTGTGTTTTGTGATATGTACTTCGTGCACTCCATTTCTTGACTAGCAAAGGTGGTGTTTTTCGCCTATTCAATAGACTCTCTCTAAATACCAATAAGAAACAGTGTGCGACGCCGATTGGATGCAGCTAGCTACTACAGCAGTCCCCAAGCTTGCTACGATGAATGCAATCGAATGACTGTTCCCTTCATCGTTATGTTGCGCTCAGTTGTATAGAACCTGCCTACCCACTTGAGCGGAGCTGAGACCGCTCTCCTGTAGCATTTTCAGGAATTTCTTCTTCAGATTCTTGTTCAAATCCTCCGCTGTCACGTAGGTCCGACCCTTCTTGAAGGGCTTCGGCTTGGCGTTCTCAGAGGTGTCGTAGGGATCCAACTCGTCGTCCCAGGGGTCATACTGTGATTTGGAATGAGGAAATTACCATTTAAATACGGAAAACACACTTTAGTGACAACGTCAGCGCAACCAGACGTTGGCAAAAAGTGTGTGGAACACAGTACGGGTGTGGCAAAATCCGCAAAAACAAGTAAAACGCATTTTTCGCCCGACAAAAACTTTCTGACCCGGACGTGATTTGAACACGCAACCTTCTGATCTGGAGTCAGACGCGCTACCGTTGCGCCACCGAGTCGACACTGTCGTCTTTCTACTCTAGGCTTTTCACTGCGTCGGCGCAGCGAAGCTTTTCACTGGTGACGACGCAGCGATTGCTTTCAGTATTACGTTGCGCCATGACCCAATTTGAAGTTATCTGTCACCTCTTCCTCCTCCTCTTCCTTGTCGTCTTCTGGGATAGCCTCAGGGCAGGGCGGCTGGCCTTTCAGAGGTTCAGAGGTGACTCCATGGCCCCCAGAGAGGGAGGCGATGGCCGTGGCCCTGGAGCGCAGATGATCTGCGCAGTGGTCGCCCGCCTTCAGCAGCGTCACGCTCGCCCGCGCGCCCAGCGCATCTGACAAACATGTGCATTGTGAGATCTTGCGCGATGCAGCAGTCTCATTTTGGAGCTCATGCTTCCCACCAAAGCCGGTGCCCTCGCTGGGACCCCTGCACTGCTCGATGGGCGCCAGACTGAAGCCCTGCGGGTTCTGGTCTTCCATGGAGCCCGTGGGGTTACCCGGCTCTTCCCCGGGAGGCCCGTAGTCGTCGTCGTAGTCGGCGCCGCCGCCGTCGTCGTCGTCACTGACGTCGGCTTCCCGTTGTTCGCGCAGCTGCGAATATAAGCGCACACTACAACTACAAACCATAACCAAAGATACGCTACCGTACCCTTCTCTCGTCCTCTTCCACGAGGGCGGCGTTGGCCACGTCGAGCAGAAGAGCGCCGCTCCTGAAGAAGCGCACATGGACGACAGTGGAACCGAACCGACGGTGCCTACTTTCAAGGGAGATTTACGCCACTGCGTCTGCAACAACCTGACTACTTATTCAAACTACCGAAATTCTGTTGGAACGTTGGAACAAGACTTCTGTTCATCTTTTGTCATTTCGACAGGTAATATTGTCGACTACTCCTAACGTTGCTTCTTGTCACGTGACGGATATGTGCACGTTAACGTTTGCCACTTGGCTTGGCTCCACCGCGCTTCTGACGCTTCGCACGCAACTCGACAAGTAGTCGGCAGCGCGAGTTTTGTTGCCTACGATCGGAAGGACGGCTAACGGCGCAGAGCTCAATACCATTCTTCATTCTTTGCCACAGTTGTTCTCACATCAGTCGACACTACCTATATCAACTGCTTGTCGAGCCGACAAGACGCGAGTCATTCTCAGACTCTCGTTTACGCCCAAGCGCTTCCAATGCAACCAATGCAGCATCACCTGTGAATGGCGCAGGTGTTGATCTTGAAGTCGTCCTTCTTGCCGATGATCTCGCCGTTCCTGGCGCGCAGAGGCACCTCGCTCTTCTCGAATTCTTCCAGTGGGACCAGTGACATGGGCATCGACCTCTGACGGACGGCCTCCAGTAGGCGCTTCAGGGCTTCGGGACCGCGCTGCTCCCTGGAGGGGAGGTTCGGTGGAGATGAGTGGTGAGGTTCATTCGAGGCAAAAAAAAACTACTGCAGTGGGCTGGACGACACTCTCTCTTTGTCGATTCGGCAGATGGGACAAAGGCTACTTTCACTGAGGATAGAATGAGACATCCGCCCATCGGCAAGGCAAATGTGCCACTTTCGTACCACACGCCATAGCATAGCACGACTATCCAAAACGAGCACAAAACTGATGCCAACTGCCATCACCCTCGTCACGCGCATTGTTACATAGACATAGGTGTTTCCACTGCAACCGTTGGCAGTAAGGGCTGCAATAGGTCTCACACCTGGGCTTCAGCCGTATCGCCGTCAATTTGGCCGGCTTGAGGTTGTCCAGATTCAGGAACTCGTCCGCGTCAAAAGGGTTCTTGCTCTGCGCGCCCCTGCGGCGACCCTTCCTCCCTCCCTTGGCGCCACCCCTCTCATTCTCGTCGTCGTCGTCGTCGCCTCCCGCTGCGCCGTCTTCGTCGTCATCTGCGACAGAATCCATCGAAATACCACATTTTGCCAAGAAAACCTGGAAATGAGTCGAAATGTCGCACGAACCGCCGCCTTTCTTGCTAGTGTTCTTCTTGCGCCGACTCAGCAGCTCCAGAGTGTCGTAGACCAACTTGTGCAGGTACTCCACCTTGCGACTGTAGACCCAGGTGCTGCCTGGAAGGAAGCGAGAGGAACCCGTTAGATGTACGCTATGAAGAGGACGAAAAAGACAACGACGGCGTGGCCTGACGCTTCTCAAGCAGAATAGTTTGCTGCGCGTTGTCACAATGGGCGCAGCTCTACCTATGATTGAACTGGTACTGTAAACGCATTCAGAGAGGATTAGGCATCAGCCCAGCAGAAGTTACACAGCCACACACCCGTCAAGTCGTCAAACACACTTGTGTTAGCCAAGCCGGTAGTACAACTCGCTTCGCAAATGCCTGCGAATGTCGGCCTCATGGATCAACTCTCACTTCGCACTCCAGCGCAACAGCCTTCCATCCATTAGCACACCACATCCAACACAAATTCTCCCCTATCACCCACCCTCCACGAGCATGGCGGCCTGCGCGAAGGTCAGTCCCTTGTGTTGTCCCACGTCGAACTGCATGTGCGCCAACTCTTCGTGGAAATCCTCCAGTTTCGTGGCCAGGTCAATGTGCCAGTTCTGCGCCAAATCTTTGATGGGCTTCAGCAGCTGGGCGTAGCGCTCGCTGAACTGCTGCTGCTCCGCGGACGCCAGAGAAGAGGCGCCTGAAGAAGCACAGCGCACAACGGGGTGCGTGGAATAAAAGACGGAGTGCGGAATTTGGTACGCACACACTTACAATGGCCTAACGCCAAGCAAGCAACTAACATGGTAGCCGCTATTATACCCGAGATCACACACGAGCGTACGCTGCCCACTACACATTATTGTCTATTACATAATGACCTTGCGACAGTTCCAAGAAATCACCCTCCAACTTACCAGCATCAGCAGCGGCCGTCGCTTCCACGAGCATCTCGGCAGGTCGCTTTCTTGGTTGAAACTCAAATCAGCCTGTGTTGACAGCTGTCAAACATTGGATGTGTAAGACACGCTCTAAAGTGTCAAGTTTGCCAGTACATTCGCGTTGTGACGAACAAGCGAGATTCGCAAAACTCTATCAAAATGTATCCGCGCCATAGCATCTATTCTCGTAGATCACAGGGTCTGTGGAGTCTAAATTCTAGTCACGTCCATCCAATAGACACATCAACTGCTTCTGCTACTTCAGTCCGTTCCCATTGCTGTCGTCGCCATTGTTGTTGCTGCCGCTGTTGTTCACAGGTTCACCGCCGTCAGGCAACTTCTCAGTGGAAAGGCCGCACAAACGCGCCGTCTCCTCCACGGATCTCTCCCCTTTCCCCTTGTACTTCAGCTGGTGCTCCTGGAGATAGATTGAAACACAGATGTCGCGGGTACAAATGTCCAACAAGACAAATATTCAACACGTGTTGTTACCTGCAGTTCCCTGCTGGCGACGAGATACGTCAGGTAAGTGTCGGCCAAATGTCGCGCTTCCAAGTCGCTTTTGCAGAAGATTCTGGGGGTCACTCTGTGGCGCTTCATCTCACTCAAGCAGTACTGGGCCTGCGCGTTGGCACGATTGACGAAGGGCTGAAGCACAACAGGGAGTATTTAGCATAGCGAAATGAACATTTCCAGAAATGTGCCTATTTCTCACCTTTTCCGAAGATTGCTTCCGTGTTTCGGTAATTAGCTGACGGAAGAGCCGAGCCGGCTTCTGCGACTTCATTTGGCTGGCCATAATGGAGAACGACTATAGGTTTATTCGCAGTAGAATCCTCCAAAAGTCTGGCCAAAATCACGGCTAGAATCACACGAACGCCGCACTAATTATCCAGACCCAGCAGCAAATTTTCAAATGCTGTCTCGTAGCATAGCATAAAGTAAACAACTGCCAGGGCGGTAATAACGCCTGTAATACCAACTGACGACATGCGTTGCCTCTCCCTACCTCCCCATTCCTTCTCCACCCCCTTTCCTTTCCTCGTACGTATCAATCACACTCACTAAACCCATGTATGAACCAATCAGTACAGTACCTGCGTACTGCGTACCTTCGCCAGCAATATAGACTACAGAGGTGTGACAAGGACAACGAGGAACAATTGGAACCGAGAACGCTGAGGACGCTAAGACGCAGATTGGAATACCCAGTTAATTTATATTCTAGGAAAGTTCCCCCCCCCCCCCTAGTGGGGGGTAAGGACAGGTGAATTTGTTCGGGCTGAAGTTGAACAGGCTGTGTATCTCAGATGACTTCTCAGCCTCTAAGCTACACGAAAAAATTCAGCGTGCTCTGCTCACACGCACGACGGCTCTCACATAGGCGCAACACGCAGGCGGGTACGCGCCTCACTCACCCGTCACCACTGACGAAACGCGAGTAGGTGTCTACCACTGCAGCACTCAAACAACGTAACGTATGCAGTAAGCGCCGCGCAACATGTGCAAGTGCAACGACCCCCCCCCCCCCCCCCCCCCCCCCTTCACCACCCTCACCCACCCACATTCCTTCATCAACAGGCGCCGTGCGTCCGCGCACCCACTAACCCACGCGCATAGGCAGTGCCATGCCATCACATGCCAACACGATGTACAGAATCGAAGTACTTAGGACTTAGTGCTAATTCAGAGCTGCACTGCTCACTCTGAGGCGAGTTTGGCACCCGCAAACAGAGCACGCTGAATTTGTTCGTGTAGCTTAGAGGCTGAGAAGTCATCTGAGATACACAGCCTGTTCAACTTCAGCCCGAACAAATTCACCTGTCCTTACCCCCCACTAGGGGGGGGGGGGGAACTTTCCTAGAATACACTCCCTGTCCATGTCCACGAAGTGGACACCTTCAGTGGGAGGGGGAGGGGCTCCTCTGGCAGGTCCGATGAGAGGCGACATAGACAGGGCTGCTTGCAGAGTGGGTACCAATGAGGTCATGAGCAAAGGGCAGCTCGAATCCAGAAACAAACACTGTATTCGTGTTCTGTGTCCTCGAAAACCCCACAGGAGGTTGGAGGGACAGACAGGTCTGGCCACAGGAGGTTGGATGCACAGACAGGTCTGGCCTTTGACCTTTGACCTTTGTACCACCAGAGCTCGGCCATCTTGAGCCCAGGATCCGGGACTCCTGAAGCGACTTTTGCCACCGCATAACTTTTTTAGTGAGACGACTTAGAAAGATGAAATGTTTTACACATTAGTTCGCCCTTTAGTGCTCTTTGGTAGATTACATCGACTGGCACCCCAGCGTGCACCACCAGAGCTCGGCCATCTTGGGCCGAGCCCAGGATCCAGGACTCGAAGCGACTTTTGCCACCGCATAACTTTTTAGTGAAACGACTTAAGAAAAAGATGAAATGTTTTCCACTTTAGTTCGCCCTTTAGTGCTCTTTGGTAGATTACATCGACTGGCACCCCAGCGTGCACCACCCGGATCTGGGCCGTCTCGAGCCGAGCCGCGGATCCGTACCCGACCGGACTTTTGCCACCTTGTATCTTTTTACTCAAACGACCTAGGAAGAGCAATACGTAACTGAACGAAGAACATACAACAGACAATCAAATTGACGCCAAATTTGTGTATCAGACTTCCGAATCGACAACTGGCACCGCGCTTATCACTGTCAACGAAGAAAATGGTAACAGTTTATGGAAATTTGATTACACCATACGGGCGTGGTAAAATTTTTTAACAGTGACAAATTTCTCTCCAATAATCTGTGCTAAAGACAAGATTTTCTGCAAAATTCTACAGATATTTGGCGTTTTATATTTCTGGAATGTGTAGCACACACTCAAAATTTCAGCCTTTGAGCAACGATAAGCTCACACCTTTCACAATGTTAGTATAAAATGGAAGCTTCTGAAAAGAACTGTACATACATATATTAATATTTGTATACCCTAGTATGTTATTTGGATCGCACTTTTGTCCGGCAAAATCCTGTTTTCCGAATAGTATACCCGGGTACACGAATCTGCACTGTACGCTAGTACTTTTTGATGGAAATACAGTAGTACTATAATCCATTTAAGGCCAAAATAGTATAATCGTCATTGTGGGGGCCAACGAAAAACTCACGGAGCGAGACGTGCTAAGACGCGGACGCCTGGTTCGCCAACGCAAAGGTGATAGTTGTAATTTTTATTTTTTTCATAGTAAAAAACAGCAAAACACAATTTCAGGTAGCTTGTTGTCAACGGGAAGTCTCAATTGAGGCTACGGTAGCGACACTGAAAAGTGCGCGAAAGCACGGCGTTTTGTCCATTTTCAACCCCGCCCCAGGGCTGTTGCGCGATCTGTAACCTGAAATTGGCCAAAAGTGTGTACGTTGGTTTAAGAAATGAAGGCGGTTTGATGTTTATGTTTGGAATAGGCACTGACATTTGTCCACTGGACACAAATACCGATTTGTCCGTTCACGAGATTTGTCCGATGGACACTTGACAATTTGTCAATTGGCCATCTTGGTTTGTCCATTTCAATTCTGACATAGCAATACGTAACTGAACGTAGTAATGTTAACATA
>JASAMZ010010241.1:0-19273 GCA_030248115.1 Linhomoeus sp. GSCO2_2
AAAAAATTTCTGCCTGCGGACCTATAAATAGGAAAAATGGCGCAACAAATAGTAGAAAATTTTGCCTGCAGCACTATAAATAGCAAAAATTTTTGCCTGCGGCGCTATAAATGGTGATATTTTTTGCCCGCAACGTTGCAAATATTGGAAACTTTTCCTTCAAGACCAAAAACAGCGAAATTTTCGCTAATTTTTGCCCCCCCCCTAAAATTTTTTTGCCCCTCCCAGTTGCCAATCCTGGCTACGCCCGTGCTTTCAGACACACGCACGCAAGCACCTGGTTGCCATTGCCGCTGCCGCCGCCGGGGTTGTTGGCGTCTGGGTCCGGGTACGGGTCCGGGTACGGGTCCGGGTCCGGGTACGGGTACGGGTCCGGGTACGGGTACGGGTACGGGTACGGGTCCGGGTACGGGTCCGGGTACGGGTACGGGTCCGGGTACGGGTACGGGTACGGGTACGGTTCCGGGTACGGGTACGGGTACGGGTCCGGGTCCGGGTCCGGGTACGGGTACGGGTACGGGTCCGGGTACGGGTACGGGTCCGGGTACGGGTACGGGGTGGGTCCCTAGGCAACCGGGGTCGAGACAAAGGCGCGCGGCTGGCTCCTGAAATTGGGCAAAAACTGACACGCTTTGTTTGGACTCGTGTCGCGAAATTAGCAAAAGAGCGAAAACGTGGCGGGGAGTCCGCAAATATTTCAGCAAATTGTTAGAGTTCGGCAGATACCCGCAAAATTGCAGGCAGGACAAATTCCATGTTTTGGTTTTTGGGAGAAATCGGGAAAAAGCGGGACTATTCTCAGAATTCTGGAGATTATTCGCTTGGAGGACGGCGTCGAGTACAGACCACAACGAAAACGAAGGCAATCGCAATTATAAGTACCCTCAATTCAGGTGAAACGCGCATCAGATTTTGATCCCCAGTCTCAATTTGCATGAAAGGCACAGCACCGATCGATTTGCATTGAATACTGATCTCCCTTTTGAATTAGCGCAAAATAGAAATCAAATTTTACGTCGTTTCGATATTTCAAATTCAAATTCTTACCACACGGCTCCCTCAATCGATCCTCGCCGACCGTGTCCGAAGTTCCGCGCGAGGCCATATCAGAATTTTCCGAAATTTTCGACTTTTTTCGACGCGTTCGTTCACTGGCGTGCTGGAAAAGAAAGACCCGATGATGGCAATTTTGACCCTTTTGTACTGAATAACGCTGCTACCGTAATTCTTTTTGAATCAATATGCAAATTCACGAACTTTCAAAGTCAAATCTTCGCCAAAACTCGATTTGCCTATAAAGAGAAGGCTGTCGACTACTGTAGCGGGAGTACGGTAGTGAAGAATGGCCCATTCCCTGGCGATTCGCCACCACACTCTGACAGTTCGCACCAAAATACAACGTTGTAATGAGGAAACCGTGCAGGCTCAAAACAGTCGCCGACACTCTGCCGCTCTGCTTCTCCGTGGTGCGTTTTATTTCTTCGATTCTTAATCAAAACCAGCCAAACATCAACCAGAGCTTCACTTTCGAGCACGAAATACCGAGACGAATTCGTCACACTACAGTAGTACGACTACAAGAACAACGGCGCACGCGCAACGAAATTTTTCAGGCGAAATAACACCATTTCAAAGAAATCCAGGCGCGGAGTGGGGCACTGCCATGTCATAGCGAGAATACATCATCAATCCCGTAGTACAAGGCGGCAAAGCGGTCGGCGTTTAAAAATTCTGACCAATCAGCAAATTTCGTCTCCTCCACTACTCGGTGGTGCGCAAATATAGGGGCTGCAAGCACTGAATTCCGCTACCCGGAGGAGATAAAAACTCGACCTCCAATCCACAAATTTACCACCTCATTGGAGGGAACCTATGTACCAGAACATCCCCCAATACAGTAGCGGATCTAGGGGGGGGGGGGGCGTTTGTGCGTCCCCCCCCCCCAGCCATCATTCGGCCGAACCGCCCCGCCCCCATATCCCCTCCGGAGAAAAAGTTCTGTGCGGTAGCGCGATCAGAGCAAAATAATTTCGCCTGCGGCGCTGTTTTGAGGCAATTTTGTAACAGAAAAGGCCACAATCGGTAACAATTTTTGCCTGCGGCGCCATTTGAGAGCATGTTTGTAACAGAAGAGGCCCACATCGGCAAAAATTTTCGCCTGCGGCGCGCAATTGATACACACCGAACGATCACAGATTCTTCTCGTCGGCAGCAAAAGGGCTTCCATTGCGATCGCTCTTGAACACTTCTCTTCAGTTAGTGTGATTTCTCAGTGCCAGTGGCGAGGCTACTCATTGGACGCAGTGTGCTGTCCAACCGACGCCTGAAATGGTAAAATGGCATGGATGGACTTTGACACCTCACAGACGTCAACGTTATAACTTTACACAAAATTACACCTAATAACTGCGGCTTACGCACCTAAGGAACACGTGTGTAACGCAAAATCACCAAGCTCGCACGCGAAATCGTCAGAATTTCGTGTGCGGCGGCGGCAAAGCAAAGGGAACGTGCGGAATCATGGCATTAACTCTTTTGTGCATTGGCGCGACTATTCTTTATGGACGTCATTAATCTTTAGCGGATTTGTTGCCTAATATGCGTTCTAATGACAAGACTGACATTGAGACTCCTTTATAAAAAAATTCAACAGAGCAAGTCACATGTTTAACTGCGTCGAATGGTTCACAAAGAGTTAGGTCAATTCAAGCGAAAGGAATGCCCTTGAAAAACGCCGCCGTTTGAGGTCTGTGTCTGTGCGGCCGACCGGTCGGACAACTCAAATGACCTATGATGTGTTGATGGCGCCAGCGCGTTTCCAAAGCCCGTCAAACAGATTTTGGGATGCTATACATACTGTAGGAAGAAAGAGAAGAGGGCGATTGGCAATCGCGAAAAAAACTGGCCGCCGCAGGAAACATAGCATGCGCGCGGCGTGCGAAACTTGAATGAAAGCGAAGCGGTTTCAAAGAACTGAAATCCGGTCGTCACCTATGAAACGGCACCAATATGCCACGGAACGGTTGCCCCGTGCCACGAATTCATTTGTCGCATTATACATAAGTAGCACCGCTAATGCGTAGCCATATTCGGAGAACTCAAAGGCGACACGTTGGTTTGGTTGGCTTGACCACCTTCATAACTCACGGGGTACTCTATTGATAGAGCTGTATACCTACAGAGAATGCCATTTATAGAGTAGGCGCTCCTAAATGGACTGGGAAGGCCAACGGGGCAACCACGCGCAAAACATCCGACTCACGGCACACTTCTCGACTGAATGAGCAGCCCCAGACACACTCATTCCTTTCTCCCCACTTACAGATCTTACAGCAACAGTGACACAGTGTATGGACCTGCTATTCCTTCTGCATTGCTTCCTTTTACGCGCTCGGCGGGCGCAAACAAAATGCTCGCGCGTCGCGCCTTGCAGTCAAGGACGCCAACCAAACGACGTCTAAATTACACACTCGGGCTGGCGCGTCGGACTAATGGGCGAATTCCTGAGTTGGCACGACGTTACGGAAACGAAAGTACCGTAAATACTCCAATAAGCCCCCCTCCTGACCTTCGCCTTCAAGAGCGTGGCGTAGAAGTTGGAGGCGGGGAGGGGGGCTTATCAGCATACGTGTAACCGGGGGGGGGGGGGGGGGGGAAGCCCCCCCCCCCCCCTAGCCGAAAGTGTACCCCCCCCCCATACCCCCCCAAGTACCCCCCTCCCGCCTTCCCCAAAAGACCCCCCCCCCCCCTAGAATTTCAAAAATTTTCGCCTGCGGCGCTTAAAAATGGCAAAAATTTCGCCTGCGGCGCTTGAAAATAGCAAAATTTTCGCCTGCGGCGCTATATTTTGGACGTTTTTGACCAAAATTAAGCGATTTTTGGCACTTTTTGGCCTATTTTTGCGAAATTTTCTTACTTTTTGGTAGTTTTTTGGCAAAATTTTTAGGTCATTTGACCCCCCCCTCCAGGTGCCTCAGACCCCCCCCCCCCCCCCCCTGAGGGGTCCTTTTTCGCCGCCCCCCAGGGCGGCGAGTATATATACGGACGCTATTGTCTGTTTGTGTGTGTGTGTCTGTCTGTCTGTCTGTCTGTCCGGAACAACTAGACACGACGGTTAGTGCCATCCGATGGAGTCGAATGCGCTGAGTAACGTGCCGTTGTCCGTTTCTGTTGCTAATTTCGCTATTTCGAGATATTTACAATTAAAATATGAAAATGTCAAAAATGGCACTTTTATTTACAAGTCGTATCGAGAACGTTTTTGCTGAAATGGAAAGGGCATAAGACGTGATGAATTTGTGACATAGTTTCGGATTTTGGAATTCACGAAATTAGGGATATTTTCAAGGTTTTTGTCAAAATTCCCAAATTTCGACAAATTCAAACAGCTTAAATTTCAAAACTTCTTTGCACGGATGTATCGAGCATAGTCTGTCAAGTATTTAGCAAATAGTTTCCGCAATTATAATTAACGAAATTTAGGATATTTTTAAGGATTTTGTTAAAATCCTTAAATTTCGAGGATTTCAAACAGCTTAAATTTCAAAATTTCTTTGCACGGATGTGTCGAGCATAGTCTGCCAAGTATTTAGCATATAGTTTCAGATTTTAGAATTCACGAAATTAGGGATATTTTCAAGGTTTTTGTCAAAATTCCCAAAATTCGATAAATTCAAACAGCTTAAATTTCAAAACTTCTTTGCACGGATGTATCGAGCATAGTCTGTCAAGTATTTTGCAAATAGTTTCCGCAATTAGTAATTAACGAAATTTAGGATATTTTTAAGGATTTTGTTAAAATCCTTAAATTTCGACGATTTCAAACAGCTTAAATTTCACAATTTCTTTGCACGGATGTGTCGAGCATAGTCTGCCAAGTATTTAGCAAAATAGTTTCAGATTTTAGAATTCACGAAATTAGGGATATTTTCAAGGTTTTTGTCTAAATCCCAAATTTCGATAAATTCAAACAGCTTAAATTTCAAAACTTCTTTGCACGGATGTATCGAGCATAGTCAGCCAAGTATTTAGCAAATAGTTTCCGTAATTATAATTAACGAAATTTAGGATATTTTTAAGGATTTTGTTAAAATCCTTAAATTTTGACGATTTCAAACAGCTTAAATTTCAAAATTTCTTTGCACGGATGTGTCGAGCATAGTCTGCCAAGTATTTAGCAAATAGTTTCAGATTTTATAATTAACGTAATTAGGGATATTTTCAAGGGTATTGTCTTAAATCCCAAATTTCGACAATTTCAAGCAGCATAATTTTCAACATCTTTGTGTGGATGTATCGGGCCTAAGCCCAAAAGAATAGGGCGTCGTCCCATTTATACCCTTTTCAATAGGGCGTCGTCCCATTTATACCCTTTTCAATAGGGCGTCGTCTCATTTAGACGCTTTTTATTGCACGTGTGCCTGCGGCGAATCTCTCTGATCCATTTATGGATCAGTTGCCACAATTATAAGCGCAAAAGTGTGCCTGCGGCGAATCTTCTGATCCATATGTGGATCAGGTACCACGAACAAATCCAAGACCAATTGCGGCGATACCCCACCAGATTGTCGACTAAATGTCTAGCGGCCCTTCACTATCCAGTGCACATTATCGCGCACACGCTCTCAAGTTTACACTGATGCCAACGTGATGCCACAGTTTTTAGACAAAGCTTGTTAAGTTTTCTTTCCGAAAATAAGCCCCAGGGGCTTATTTTCGGGGACAAACTTAGCACCACAGGTACCTCAATTTACATAGAAAATGACGAATTTTGTACTCAAAATAAACGAATTGTACTACGATTTCTACTGTTTTCGATATGAATCATAACATTTCATTGTCAGAGTCATTATTTGGGACACTACACTTCCATTTTGGCAATATACATGTCACAAAATACAAGAAACACCACACGCAAGGGATAGATTTGTCTATGAGAATTTAACTTCCGATAATTAGCCCCTGGGCTTATTTTCGGGTGAAATATGAGGTCGGGAGAAGTGCCAATTCCGAATTTAAGCCCCGGGGCTTATTTACGGAAAAACCCGGTACCTGGGGAGGACTCACTACAACAAAGTGCTCCAGTGGAGAAGAAATTGGAGGGAGGCGAAATCTGTTTGGCGTGCGCGCGCGACCGCCGGACGATGAATAGGAATCGCCCGCCAGTTCATATAGACACCAAACCGAATAGACGCGCGAACAAACAGGAAGCGGATAGGGCAGAAAATGGACTTCTAATAGGGAGGCGACGTCTTACGCCTGCCATATGCGCCGAAAGCAATAAAGGGTTGGAACGGGCCGTCGAAAATGGCCGTAGGGCAACAGGGCATCGGAGAATCATCTCGCCAAGAATGGCATTGAAGACGTTGCGCAGCGTTTGCAGTGTTGTGATGTACTGTATGGATATCAAAGCGCGGCTGGCAGAGTCGTCGTCGTCGTCATCGTCGTCGTCGTCGTCGTCGTCGTCGTCGTCGTCGTCGTCGTCGCCGTCGTCGTCGTCGTCGTCGTCGTCGTCGTCGTCGTCGTCGTCGTCGTCGTCGCCGCCGTCGTCGTCGTCGTCGTCGTCGTCGTCGCCGTCGTCGTCGTCGTCGTCGTCGTCGTCGTCGTCGTCGTCGTCGTCGTCGTCGTCGTCGTCGTCGTCGTCGTCGTCGTCGTCGTCGTCGTCGTCGTCGTCGTCGTCGTCGTCGTCGTCGTCGTCGTCGTCGTCGTCGTCGTCGTCGTCGTCGTCGTCTCTTTGAAGCAAACGGCACTTCTTAATGACGTTTTGCTGTGGTTGCGTTCTGGGTTGCGGTTGGGACTTTCCGTTGGGTAGGCGCGGACTGTTCAAAACTCCTTTTCCTTTGTCGGCACACGCTCACACGCAACGGCGCCGAAAAGAAGACGCGGAAGGGGGTGACACCAACACCTACTGCTGTCGCTACTGAGATTGTCGACCGGTTCACGCACCACGCTGCCGGTTGCACTTGGCGGTTAGGGCGGCTTTGTAGCACGCGCGCAGTCGTTAATCTCTCTGGGCAGAGTTCTTGCTCCAAGGCATCGAGTTTACAGTCAAAAAACGTTGTGTCGGCGAATTGACACGGCCAATCATCGAGCATTGCTATCGATTGGCAAAAGTTTGATCTATAGAACAGTCTCTGACTCAAGCGAAGAAAGCGCCAATCAACGCAGCACATTACAATGGACTTGGTGGCCCAGAAGATTTCGCCGGTTCTTCGGATTCGGGGACGGTCGCTGCTGCGTCGTGGACTGGCCGAGTTTCTCGGCACCGCTCTTCTGATTGTCAGTATAGAATAGCAGATAGACCATGACCTTGATTTGTCCAAGTGCTACAGTGGTTTCCAACTATTTGTGTCAAAACCGACTGCCTGATGATGAACAGGACGAGACGATGGTAGACTACAATGCCCTCCACATAATACAGATCGTTGGCGACGGAGCGGCGGCCCAATTTCTCTTCTCTGGAGGGTCTGCGGCCAGCTTCTCCATCGTTCCCTGGGCTGTGGGGTTGGCCATCGCCTTTGCCGTCTACACTGCGGGCCCCGTCAGTGGAGGCCATGTGAATCCGGCCATTTCTCTGTCCCAGTATCTGTTAGGCAACCTGGAGGGTGCTGCGTTGCTGGTCTACTGGCTGGCGCAACTTTGCGGGGCATTCGTGGGGGCTTGCGTCGTCTGCGCAGTCTACAGAGGTGAGAGAACTCTTCTGTAATTCAAGTGGCTGTGTAGGAATTAAATCCCTCCCTTTATTTCTTCGTCTTAACACTTGAAGTGCACTTTGAAATGGGCAGTATTCTTCGGTTAGCAAGCTGCAATTTGACGGCCTTCATTCAGAGAGTAGCCGCATTCAGATGGCATCTTGGCCTACGATGCTGCAGCTTTCGCCAATGGATCAGATGTCTTCGCTAAAGGAACGGCCAGCATTTTCGCCACGTACCCAGCCGAGAACCTCACCGCTCTAGGCGGTTTACTTGATCAGGTTTGCCAGCTGGAAGTTTCTGCAGAGTAAACTCTGTATGTACCAGGTACCTGTAGTGAATAACTAGCTATTCCTTCCCGTTGCAGCAGAATCTGTGAATAATGACAACAAGCAACGTTTCAGATCGTTGGAGCCGCTCTTCTCTGCGGCCTAATAGTTGTGATTACTGAGAAGCGCAGCAACGTCTCGATTCCAAGCCACCTGCAGCCACTGCTCTTTGGCTTGTCAGTGACAATGATCGGTATGTGCTACGGGTACAATTGCGGGTTTCCCATCAACCCAGCCCGGGATCTGGGACCCAGAATCTTTACGCTGCTCGCCGGATGGGGCTTGCGGACCTTCACGTGAGCTAATGGAACAGTTTAATGAATTTTGAAGGCCGGTTTTGGTTTGCTGTGCATGCTGCTAGTGCTGCTGGCTTTCCAGAAGTGTCAAAATTGTGTGTGACATCCAGAGGCCAGGATATAAAATGCCAGCTCCTCCCTGGTACCAGTGACCTCAGCATCTGACATCACAGCTGGTTGAACATAGAAGTTGGAATCGCGTACACAACAGACAAGCTAGAATGACATTCTGTGTATTTCCCACTGATGGATTACAGCTACCCAACCAGCGACGGCGTGTGGTTCTTCTGGATTCCCGTAGTGGGGCCTCTGATTGGTGGAGCGCTGGGAGCCTGGGCCTACAACCTTGTCATTGGACTCCACTACTCAAGTGACAAGGAAACGGTTCGAGACGGCCGCGAATACGAAGACGCCAATGGGGAGAAGACGACTGCAGCGTAGAATGCAGGATTCATTTTGTTAGTTGATACGTACAGTATGTGCAACAACCACTGTAGTTTATTTCGAGAGAAATTGATAAGTTGTTGATAAGAGACATATGATAGGAGAGCGATAAGTTGAGAGCAGAAGAAGCATACTCGCATCAGTCTGTCGCTACAGACAGCAAACAGATGCCAATGTGCCGAGTTGTGGTCAACGTTCACTGTCGAGGTTGTTCCAAATCACCTCTATCAGCGATTCTGGTCGAGCGTCCACATAGTCGTTGTCCCATGGGACTGCTGTCCCATTAGACGCCACCTGGGGGAGCGAATGAGCGCTCTGTTGACTTCTGAAGCGCAGAGGGCCCCTTTCAGCTACGTGCCATGGAGTGTGCTCAGCTCTCCAACTGTCGCGGACTTCTTCAGGCAGGCTGAGTTTAACAGAGAATGCTCTGACTTCCAGAAGCTTCAAATGGGCGCAGGAATCAACCAGCTTTCGATAGCTGAAAACAGAGTGGTTGTGAGCTCGAAGACTTTTGATCTCGCCGATGGAGATGACCTCCAGATTGGGCGCCAGCTCCCCAAGTGGTCCCAGAAGTTGTGACATGTCATCACCGGTTTCAAAGTAGTCCTCTGTGTGAACTTCTGTCAGTGATGGCATATGAAACGCCGTCGTGAACGGCAGCCACAGTATTGCCGCTTTCAAGTAGCGAAGCGTCGCGGAAGCCTTCATTAGAAGATGGTCATTGGTCGTACCCAAGCCAAACCAACTAGTTAGCAGACTCAACTCTTGCAGCGCGCTTTGGTTGTCATGAGGGAAGCCTCTGGTTATACAGCGTGTCAGAGAATCACTGCCGACAATCGTTAGTCGCTTCAGAGATGGCAGCAGGACGAGCCGGCGCAGAAGTCTCGCATGTTGGAGCCGCTGCATGACTTCTTCAGGGCATGACAGGGCGCCAGTTACTCTAAGACTAGTCAACCCTACGCCGTTATCACATTTAGCTAGCAGAATCTCTTCCAGCAGCTGAACTAGCAGCTTGGCGCAACATTTGTATGGCTCAGTGCCCATGGAATCCTCCCGAAGTGCAGTTTCCACCTCAAGAGACTTCAAGAACCTCCACTGGTTGGAGACACGGCCCATGCATTGTAGGCTTTGACGAGTCAGGGCAAGAGTGGTGGTGCGGCCGCGCGCAGTGGCCACGCCCAGCCGCAGCGAAGTTTGAGACGCATTTTGAGACCAGAGCGTCACTTTTGCACTTGCCACTTTGACAGACGCAGTGACAACGGCCATCCATCTCTTAGAGACGAGTCGTAGTATTTGATGAGTTTCTGGGATGGAAAGAAGAAGCTGAATATGGTAGCCAGCACTTCAGTTGGCAGAGCGTCGATGTCGTTGCTTTGGTGACCCGACAGGGGGTCAATATGACCAAGATGGTCCCTTGCCAGAACACGGTGCTTCAGTGGAGCCGTTAGACGCTCGAAAACAGAACACATCTTGCAGGGAGGTTTCACAAGCAGACTGCAGAAAGGTTTACACGCAGTATGCGCTGCCTGTCAGGCTTGACACAGCTCTGAGCTTTCCATGTCTGCCGAATCATCGTTCTTCCGAAAGCTATGTAAACAGTTGTGCACAACGTATGTAGCCGAACTGTTTGCAGTGTAGTGCAGTGGCAGCTTGTCGCCACGTGCTGTATGCCCTACAAACGCTGCCACGCCACTCTTCTCAGATTTTTCGCCGCGCCTCAGCGCGGCGAGGTGTATATGTTACAGTGAATACCCGCATCCAGTGAAAACCCGCATATGCGGGTTTTCACTAGAAGTGTTAGTGAATACCCGCATATGCGGGTATTCACTAAAAAGTTTAGTGAAATCCCGTCTAGGAGTGCATGGTGAGTTCTGAAAGAGTCCACACCAGATTACTGAATGAGTTCACACCAAAATACTGAATCAGTCCACACAAATTACGGAATACACCAAATTGCTACACGAGTCGACACCAAAAGGGAATATCGTAGGTCTGAGCAGGATGTGATCGTAGGCTAGGCGGAGATCGTACGCCTGAGCTGGAGGAGATCGTAGGCCCGAGCAAGAGGAGATCGTAGGCTAGGCGGAGATCGTAGGCCTGAGCAAGAGGAGATCGTAGGCTAGGCGGAGATCGTAGGCCTGAGCAAGAGGAGATCGTAGGCCAGGCGGAGATCGTAGGCCTGAGCTGGAGGAGATCGTAGGCTAGGCAGAGATCGTAGGCCTGAGCAGGAGGAGATCGTAGACCTGAGCAGGAGGAGATCGTATAGGCTGGGCGGAGATCGTAGGCCTGAGCAGAAGGAGAGCGTAGGCTAGGCGGAGATTGCAGGCCTGAGCAGGAGGAGATCGTAGGCTGGCGGAGCGGAGATCGTAGGCCTGAGCAGGAGGAGATCGTAGGCTAGTCGGAGATCGTAGGCCTGAGCAGGAGGAGATCGTAGGCTAGGCGGAGATCGTAGGCCTGAGCAGGAGGAGATCGTAGGCTAGGCGGAGATCGTAGGCGAGGCGGAGATCGTATGGCTGTGCACGCGGAGATCGTAGGCTAGGCGGAGATCGTAGGCCTGAGCAGGAGGAGATCGTAGGCTAGGCGGAGATCGTAGGCCTGAGCAAGAGGAGATCGTAGGCTAGGCGGAGATCGTAGGCCTGAGCAGGAGGAGATCGTAGGCTAGGCGGAGATCGTAGGACTGAGCAGGAGGAGATCGTAGGCTAGTCGGAGATCGTAGGCCTGAGCAGGAGGAGATCGTAGGCCTAAGCAGGAGGAGATCGTAGACCTGAGCCGGAGGAAAGCCTGAGCCTAAGCCTAAGCCTAAGCCTGAACCAAAGCCTGAGCCAAAATACATTCATTGTAACGGTGGAATGAATTGGTGCGGATTTGTTCAGTAAAATTCAGTGACTGAATTTGAAGGAAAAGAACCCAAGGAAAGAAGTCAATGCTTGGATGTTTGGAAGGATTAGATTAAATATATGGCGAGACTTCAAGCGGACCTTGGAATAAGAAAGTACCGTGTTCACTTGTATGCGGCTGGCGATTCTGCGGAACAGCGCCGTGAAACACGCATATGCGGGTATTCACTAACGTGACCAGTGAAAACCCGCATATGCGAGTATTCACTAACGGGATCAGTGAATACCCGCATATGCGGGTATTCACTAAATGGTTTGGTGAAAACCCGCATATGCGGGTTTTCACTGGATGCGGGTATTCCCTGTCACATATATATGTTGCAGTCAGTAGCCGTCTTCAGGCGATTGCCGTCTAGACGGCTATCGCCTGGTCGATCAGGCCGCGGCCGTCTTCTGCTCGAAAAGACGGCTATCGCCTGATGGACCAGTCAACAGCCGTCTTCAAAATGAAAGCTGTCGCCAGCGCTAGCAGGGAAGGGGCACAGCAGGCCTGAGCAGGAGGTGAAGTAAATGGAGGAGTGTTTATTCCACTTACAGTTTGCACTAAAACTCGGCCGGCGTCGCGCCTGGCGGGTCTCAGCTGAGGCTTAGCGCGACCACCAACTTCAGGGCGCGCTCCGCGCGCTCTGAAATCGGTCACCGGTCGCGTTAAGCCTAAGCTTCGACCCGCCAGACTGCGACGCCGACTGGCTCTTGTGCACTGTGGGCGCAGGGCGAGCCTAAGCATAGCCTGAACTAGAAGGAATATACTGTGTCCGAAACTAATACAGAGAAAGAAAAGACGGCCATCGCCTGACGCATCAGGCGATTGCCGTCTAGACGGCCGCGGCCTGACGCATCGGGCGATTGCCGTCTAGACGGCCGCGGCCTGATCGACAAGGCGACAGCCGTCTAGACGGCTATCGCCTGAAGACGGCCATCGCCTGTGACATATATACGGATGACGATGTGTGTGTGTCTGTCTGTCTGTCTGTCTGTCTGCCTGTCTGTCTGTCCGTCCGCGCATCGAAGTAAGGTGTGTGACATATGTGGTCAAGTAGAGTCGGGGTCGCTGAGTACGGATCCGATGTCCGTTTCTGTTGCTAATTTTGCATTTTCGAGATATTTACAATTAAATTATGAAAATGTCGAAAATCGACTTTTTCGCCTGACGAGCTAGCGGCGAAATTTCTTCAGAAATGGAAAGAGCATAGACAGCGGATAATTTGTAACACAAAAGAAATTTTTTGGAAATGTGGAATTTGATAGAAATACGGGATTTTCTGTCAAAATTTCACAAAATGACAAAAATAGAACGTCATTTATTGACGAATATAAATGCAGAAATGAAAAGGTCTAGTGGCAGTAAGAATTTGTGACATAGTTTTACAGATTTAGGAAATTACAATTTCGAGATATTCACAATTAAAATACAAAAATGCCGAAAATCGACTATTTCGCCTGATGAGGTAGCGGCGAAATTTCTTCAGGAATGGAAAGAGCATAGACCGAGGATAATTTGTACCACAAAAGAATTTTTTTGCAAATGTGGAATTTACTGGAAATACGAGATTATTTGTCAAAATTTTATATATTGACAAAATTAAAACGTCATTTATTGACGAATGTGAATGCAGAAATGGAAAGGTCGTGTGCCAATTAGAATTTCTGACATAGTTCTACAATTTTCAAAAATTGCAATTTCGAGATATTTAGAATTAAAATTGAAAAGTGTCAAAATCGACATTTCGTCTGATGGAATAGCGGCCAAATTTCTTACGAAATGGCAAACGCATAGACTGCGGATAATTAGCAAAACAAAAGGAAATTTTTGCATGCGTTATATTTGATAGAAATGTTTGCAATTCAACAAGTTGCCTACACTTTTGTTTATAGCTGAATGTGAACGCAGAATAGAAAAGTTGTACGCCAAAAGGAATTTCTGACAAAGACCGACTGCAGTGCAATAGTTGGCAAGTTTTTTTGTTGGATGTGATGCATTTAAAGTTTACACGTATCGGAACTTCAGATGAACGGCGTCGTATCATGCCGATACCATATAGCGAATGCGGCGATATCACTGAGCTTTAGATCAGTTGTACAGACAACCGTGTAGTGGGAATAGCTGCACTTGGTGTATGGTACACGTTCTCAAGACAATTTCTCCAGATACGCCTAATGATGTGAACAAAGTTGTCCACACTGTTCACCAAGATTTGACAGACACAAAGTACAGGTTGAACTTTTTCGCCCGCTCGCCGCACACAGAGAGCTCGTACGCGCGCGCGCGGCTACTACACTACGCTCTGATCTCACGAAGACTAGAAGCGATGTCACAATAGTCTCACTCACGATCATACTAGAATCAAACAAATGATACGCACGCTACATAACCCAATGACAAACGTTACTCGCTCTCTCACTTAGAGCAGCAATCAACACAGGAAAGCTTGACCTTAGCCAGAACAAACGCAAACACGCACAACAAAACAAAAACTTAGAACGATCTCGAAGGATAGCTCTGACTGCTACTCATCTTCTCCCAGAAACTCAAATGAATCGCGAGTACAGAACCTAAAAGGCAAACGCAAAACCTCTAACTCGCTCTCACAAGCGAGCGCGATCGACACCAGGGAAAGCTCTCGACATATTCTTCAGCCACGAGCAATAACAACGCAAACACGCACCACGAAACGCCACTCACAAACACTAAAATCGCCCTAACTCGCTCATTCTCGTCAACGATCTCGAGCTCAGGGATAGCTCACGACTCACGATATTGCGAAACTGAAAATTGAATCGTCCCCGTCGTCGGAAGTTCCAGAAAGCACAAAAACGCTATAACTCACTCATGTTCATAACTCAGCGGCAAACTGACACGTCAATTACGTTCAGCATACTCTCTCATTGTCAGCAAACATTGGAATTGACTAAAACACGCATCACAGAAACAATAGATTCTACATCCACAAGCAGCAATCAACCGTCAATCAGCTACTGGCGCTCTCATTTACAGCAAACATGAATGACAAACACGCATCACAGAAACAATATAGAGTTACTCTAAAACTTAAAGCTCATTACAACAAGCACACTCCACATCATCCAACTTCTCAACACGCACCCAGAGAAATCAACTCTTACTCACATGACAAAACACACCTGAGCTCATAGCTCTTCTCTTCATATTTAAACTTACAATTTTCACTTAAAAGCGCTCGAAAGAAATTCCTCTAAAAACCAAATCCCCGCATATCAATACAACCAATACACTACCAAACTCAAACAAACCAACTCTCCACTCTACAAAAACACATCAATCAACCCCACCATTACACACACAGCTTGTCTTGGAGAGCGTTCGAGAAACCCGTAATAATTTCACCGTGTTGCTGCTTTGATCGTCGACAAACCAGACTTGTCTTTAAGGACAATTGTCTTAGACAATTTAACTGCTAAATTGTCCGGCAAGACACGACAATTTAGATTGTCCCGGGTTTCCGCAAAGACAAGACGAAGACAAAGACAATCAAAATGATCAGTTGGGACAAATGGGTAAATTGTCCTTAAACTGTCCTTAGATTGTCCTTTGTGGTGTGAGTAGATCACACATCCAGCGCGCTGCAATTTGGTGTTGCGGGGACTCTTTATAGAAATACCTGTGAAGTAATCATCTAGGGTTCTACCTATCTAGTGCTAACTTCAGTTGCATGGAAAATGGACAGAATTTGGGGTCATTCGAGTGTCTGTCTCAACTTACACATCAGCCGATATGTAGCTTCTGTGCTTGGCTGGCAGACTATTTATTTCGCCGCGCGTCAGCGCGGCGAGGTGTATACATACGGTTGACAATGTGTGTCTGTGTGTCTGTGTGTCTGTGTGTCTGTGTGTCGGTGTGTCTGTGTGTCTGTTCGTGGCACCGAAGTAAGATATGTGACATATGTGGTCAAGTAGAGTCGAGGTAACTGAGTAGGGATCCGATGTCCGTTTCTGTTGCTAATTTCGCATTTTCGAGATATTTACAATTAAAATATGAAAATGTCGGAAATCGACTTTTTCGCCTGATGAGGTAGCGGCGAAATTTCTTCAGAAATGGAAAGAACATGGACCGCGGATAATTTATAACACAACAGAAATTTTTTGCAAATGTGGAATTTGATAGAAATACGCGACTAGTTGTCGAAATTTCATAAAATGACAAAAATTTAACGTCATTTACTGACGAATGTGAATGCAGAAATGGAAACGTCGTGTGCCAGTAAGAATTTGTGACATAATTCTACAGTTTTCAAAAATTGCAATTTCGAGATATTTATTTTAAAATAAAAAATTTCTACATATTCGTATTTTAATTTTAAATATCTCGAAATTGCAATTTTTGAAAACTGTAGAATTATGTCACAAATTCTTACTGGCACACGACGTTTCCATTTCTGCATTCACATTCGTCAGTAAATGACGTTAAATTTTTGTCATTTTATGAAATTTCGACAACTAGTCGCGTATTTCTATCAAATTCCACATTTGCAAAAAATTTCTGTTGTGTTATAAATTATCCGCGGTCCATGTTCTTTCCATTTCTGAAGAAATTTCGCCGCTACCTCATCAGGCGAAAAAGTCGATTTCCGACATTTTCATATTTTAATTGTAAATATCTCGAAAATGCGAAATTAGCAACAGAAACGGACATCGGATCCCTACTCAGTTACCTCGACTCTACTTGACCACATATGTCACATATCTTACTTCGGTGCCACGAACAGACACACAGACACACCGACACACAGACACACAGACACACAGACACACAGACACACATTGTCAACCGTATGTATACACCTCTCCGCGCTGACGCGCGGCGAAATGAATAGTCTGCCAGCCAAGCACAGAAGCTACATATCGGATGATGTGTAAGTTGAGACAGACACTCGAATGACACCAAATTCGTGTCCATTTTCCATGCAACTGAAGTTAGCACTAGATAGGAGAACCCTAGATGATTACTTCACAGGTATTTCTATAAAGAGTCCCCGCAACACCAAATTGCAGCGCGCTGGATGTGTGATCTACTCACACCACAAAGGACAATCTAAGGACAGTTTAAGGACAATTTACCCATTTGTCCCAACTGATCATTTTGATTGTCTTTGTCTTCGTCTTGTCTTTGCGGAAACCCGGGACAATCTAAATTGTCGTGTCTTGCCGGACAATTTAGCAGTTAAATTGTCTAAGACAATTGTCCTTAAAGACAAGTCTGGTTTGTCGACGATCAAAGCAGCAACACGGTGAAATTATTACGGGTTTCTCGAACGCTCTCCAAGACAAGCTGTGTGTGTAACAAGCTCCGGTATTAAAAAGTTGAGTTTGTATTCTGACTGACATTGCATTGAGTTACGTTCTTTCTGCAGAGAGTGCGAGAGCTCATCGCCCGTATTGCTCCTTCACGAGCTCCCCCTTCGCAAGAGTGTATTGCTTAGCAATATTGATATCGCCCGGGATTTGGTTTTTAGAGCAAGAAGATCACTCTTTCGATCAACGCTTTTAACAAAGTGACAAAAACTTGTCAAAGTTTAGACAAACATATGACAGAGCACAAAAGAACGCACTATGAGCAATCAAGCCGTGTCGTACTTCTGTCCATGGAGCAAAACGAAGTCTATTTCTCTTGGTGCGTGTAGTACGTAGCAAGCCTTGGAGTGACGTGCCGAGTGTCGCTGTAATCGCAACATGAGCAATTCAGAAAGTTCCAGAGTAAAACTCAAAACTATTGTTTCTGTGATGCGTGTTTTAGTCAATTCCAAAATGTTTGCTGACACATGAAAGAGCACGCCGAGAGCTTAAAATTGACGTGTCGATTGCCGCTCTATGACGTAACATCTATTGTTTCTGTGATGCGTGTTTTAGTCAATTCCAAAATGTTTGCTGACACATGAAAGAGCACGCCGAGAGCTTAAAATTGACGTGTCGATTGCCGCTCTATGACGTAACACGAGCGAGTTAGAGCCGTTTTGTGCTTTTGCACCTTCGAGTTACTGTAACTCACGAAATTCAAATTTTCAAGTTTCGCAAATAATCCGTGAGTCGTGAGCTATCCACTGAGCTCGAGATCGTCTCTCTACGACACAAATTGAGCGAGTTAGGGCGATTTTAGTGTTCGAATCTCGAGAATGGCGTTTCCCGTGGTGCGTGTTTGCGTAATGTTAAAAATTGTTGCTGCCGCATGAAAGAACACGTCGAGAGCTTTCACCTGACGTGTCGATCGCCGCTCCACGACGTAAGACGAGCGAGTTAGAGCCGTTTTGCGTTTTCGGACTTTTAGGTTACTGTAACTCGCGAAATTCAAATTTGAGTTTCGACCAATGGGAGAAGAACTGATCAGCGAGTCGAGAGCTATCCACTGACCTCGAGATTGTCTCTCTACGACGCCAACTGAGCGAGTTGGACCGCTTTTAGTGCTAAAATCTCGAGAATGGCGTTTTGCGCTGTGCGTGTTTGCGTAATTGAAAGACTTGTTGCTGCCGCATGAAAGAGCACGTCGAGAGCTTTCACCTGACGTGTCGATCGCCGCTCTACGACGTGAGACGAGCGAGTTAGAGCCGTTTTGCGTTTAGACCTTCGGGTTACTGTAGCGCGCGCAATTCAAACTTTTGAATCTCGACTTCTCTTAGCGGAATGATCAGTGAGTCGAGACCTATTCGTAGAGCCCAAGATCGCTTCTCTACGTCTTTCCAACGTCGAGATCCGAGAGCGTTACGTACGTACGTACGCACGCACGCACGCACGCCGAGCTCTCCTAGGGTGTCGCCCGGCTGAGGCCGGGCGAAAAAAGTTCAACCTATACTTTGTGTCTGTCAAATCTTGGATAGTGAGTTTCATTCGCATAATTAGCCGTATCTCTAGAGAAGGTATCTTGAAAACGTGTACCACAATTAATGCAGCTATTACCACGATACGGTTGTCTGTACAACTGATCTAAAGCTCAGTGATCTCGCCGCGTTCGCTATCTGGTATCGGCATGATACGACGCCGTTGATCTGAAGTTTTATACCTGTGGGAATACGCCACATCGAACAAAAAAACTTGCCAACTGTTTGGTGCAGTCGTTCTCTACCAGGAATTTCGTTTGGTTGCGTACTTCTGCGTTATGACGCTTTTGTCAATTTATAGAATTTTAGCAAAGTGTGGCGTATTTCTATACAATTCCACAATTGTAAACAATTTTGTTTGTGTTACACATTATCCGCGGTCTATGCTCTTTCCATTTCTGAAGAAATTTCGCCGCTAGTTCATCAGGCGACAAAGTCGATTTTCGAAATTTTTACATTTTAATTGTAAATATCTCTAAATTGCAATATTTCAAAACTGTAGAACCATGTCACAAATGCTTATTACCTTACGACCTTTCAATTTCTGCATTCACATTCGTCAATAAATGGCGTTCCATTTTTGTCAATTTATGAAATTTTGACAAATAATTGCGTATTTCTATAAAATTCCACATTTGGAAAATTTTTTTTGTGTTACAAATTGTCCACGGCCTATGCTCTTTCCACTTCTGAAGAAATTTCGCCGCTAGCTCATCAGGTGAAAAAGTCGATTTTCGACATTTTCATATTTTAATTGTAAATATCTCCAAA